>SJJU01005646.1:0-32465 GCA_012932125.1 Conopomorpha cramerella | reverse complement strand
GCCAATCCCAAAATGGTTGACTATTTCCGCGACTACGCCGATCTCTGCTTCCGAGAGTTTGGTGGCAAGATTAAGTCTTGGATCACAATAAACGAGCCTTATGAGATTTGCGAGGATGCATACGGGGATATTCTTAAAGCACCAGCGGTGGATAGTCATGGTGTTGGGAATTATTTGTGCAGCGACACCCTTCTGAAGGCTCATGCTGAAGTATACCATTTATATAATGAAACGTACCGAGCGACGCAGGGTGGGACAGTCATGATCTCCATCAACTCTATCTGGTACGAGCCCGCCGATGTGAACAACGAGGAGCAGGTCGCGCTCGCTGAGGCGGCCAATCAGTTCAAAGTGAGTAGAAAATATTGATTGACTGACTGATGATGACTGTAAACATTTTACAATTTTTAGTAATGTCATAGTTTCATCGTCATGTGACCTTCCAATCTCGAGATTATCCTTTGGCGTTTAATTTGTTCGTGTTTTCTTATAAGATTTCTATAGAAGTTATTAACGGTGATCTGAGTAATAATAATAAATAGTTGTAGCAATATTTTGTAGATGATTGATTTATTGCTTACCCAAAAGTATATTTTGCAAATAAGAAAGTAGAGTGAACAACAATTTGATTCTTGATTTTTTTTGTATGTATTCTATTTAGTAACTGTTATGAGAGATTTATATACAACGTTAAATCAAAAAGAAGTCACTCGGCCCATGATACAAAACAACCTACCCTACATCACGAACCCTACGTCAAAAACGAAAAAAAAAAGAAAAACTACCTATCAGCAGTGAATGTTTATTTTGGTTTTCGACATACCTATGAAACACGTGTGTGAGCTGCCTGACGTAATGTCCCTGGTTCCCCTAATTAATAATTAATAGATCTATAAATACCTAACCCTGACCTGCATTTTTTTTCAAGTTCGGCTGGTTCGCGCACCCAATCTTCACGGAGCAGGGCGGCTACCCCGACGTCATGGTGGAGAAGGTGGCCGCTCAGAGCGCGGCCGAGGGTCTCACCACACCACGCCTGCAGCAGTTCAGCGACTACTGGATCCAACGCATCAAGGGCACCTCCGACTTCCTCGGCATTAACCACTACACTACCCATCACATCACGGGACCTGGTGTTGACCCCATAGCCAAGAGCCCGTCCTGGCTGAAGGATATAGGAGCTGTGACAAGCAGGGAGGCGGGACGCGAGACCGCTTCTGAATGGCTGAAGGTGAGTGTTTTAAAATGTTCGACATTTTATTGGTTTGGTTGTGTTTTATTATGGTTGGGCGTTGATAAGTCAGTGATGATCAGTTAGGACTTTGAGTTTTAAATTGTGTTACCTATAGTCGTCGTCACCTAAGAAACTAATTCTGACAGGTCTATTGACATGCATAGCCTAGACTGATAGTACTGCGTTTTATTTTAGAATCGATTTATGAGTGATGTTTTCACCACCACCAATTAATACTCAATAAGTTTATTGCGTTCCACAATGGTAGGTATAAAAGGTGTTACATATATGGATTGTACAAGCATTGTAGATCCTGTAGGACACAGCAATTTTTATAGTAAGACTTATAATCTAATCTTAAGTAGTGGTAAGTGTGTGTGCGTGTGTATATGTATGTATGCATGCATGTGTGTGTGTGTATTTATGTATGTGTGAGTGTGTATATGAATATATGGTGTAGGTACCTACCACTTCAGTGTAGTGTAAGTATAGGGACCTATATGTGTGTATTAACATAGGTGTGTTTACTTTATAATTATAATATTTACTTAACTATTTCTTTCTAACATATTAATATCTGAAACTTAACAACTTACCATTAACAAGAGATCTTAGTAATAATAATAATTTATTTGTATTTCATACTTATATAGTCGTCATAAATGTTTTATGAGCAACAGACAATGCATTCAGGGTTTCGACAAGATGAAACCTAGTTGTTAGCCGTTCATAATACGTGCTGTAGGGCTTTATATATTTATTTTACATATAACTGCATAATCGAAACGTTGTCACTTCGATTCATGAACAAAAAAAATCACATCTCTATTATTTGATGACAACGAGTTAAGAAGCAATAGGACGTCCAACGCTGAGATACAAATGTCATCGCCATACATTTGGTTGTTAGTCACATCCATTCTAAAAATTGTTCATGGATTTATCAATGTGTCAGAATTTGCTTCTTAGCTGACGCCGACTATAATGTTAGTAAATGCATACGAAGATAGCTTTGTATCTTTCTACCCTTAACTCAATACAGATAACCTGACGTATATACATACCTGCCATTTAATTACACTTTCGGAGGTGACTTTTTTAACTTTACGATTACGATATCAGCGTCAATATAATATGTAATATCTCGACTCCGAGTAATGTAAATAAAAATATATTGATATACTTAAAATATTTTTTTTTCATTTCCCAACATTGTCGCCGTAGTACAAGTTTTTAATTTTGACGAGCCTAACAAAGTTTGTTAGACCATTGCTCGAGGTCCATTTACACACAGTCTACAATAAAATGTTATTTCGTTAAAAAGTAGGTAATAAGCATGTGTGCTCCATCGTAGACCACATCGTTGTTTAACATCAGGATGGTGATCAAACGCTTGTTCATCATCATCATCATCATCAGCCCATACTCGACCACGCTTGTTCACTGTGTTTAAAAAAAAAGTTTGTTTGTTTGTTTGTTTAAATCTTTATTGCACAATTTATTTACAAATGGCGGACTTAATGCTATTGCATTTTCTACCAGTCAACCCAAGTTGTGGTGAAAAAGCTAAGGTGCGCAGTAGAAAGAAATATATAGAAAAATAATCCAAATTAATCTATAAATACTAAATAAATTGAACTAGGTAAACATACATGTTACATAAAAACTTATAGTACAAAAAAAAACCAATACACACATACATTCAGAGAAACAAAAAAGAAAAGAAAGAAAAAAAATATGGGTAAGTACATGATAAATAATAATTAAATAAACAAATAATAAATATACAATATTGACAACACGTTCAATTTCTTAACAAATGTGCCCGAACTTGCCATTTAAAAGATGTTAGCGATGGCGCTTTCCTAAGACTTGTGGGTAGGGAATTCCACAAGCGGATAACCGTCACTGTGAAAGAATCAGCCATGTAGCCCGACCGGTGCTGGGGAGTGCTGAGCAGCAAATTGTGGGAAGATCGGAGATTGAGGCTGTTCAGTTCACTCATGAATTTAAATCTACCTTTAAGATATCCTGGAGTTAAAGGGTCGTTGAGTATTTTGTACAGGACACACAAAGCCCGAAGTTTGTGACGTTGGCGGATAGTCAGCCATTTGAGCTCGGCTCGATATTTCGAGACATACTTTCTGAGGCAGAAGATGAACCTGATACAAACGTTGAGTAGTCTATCCAATTTGTTTAAAAGTTCCTCAGACAGGCCAACATAACATACGTCACCATAGTCGATGATGGGGAGTAGCAGATAATTTACTAGGGTTATTTTAGTCTTCAATGGGAGGAAGTTTTTAAAACGGAGAATGGCATGAAGAGAACTGTAGAATTTTCGGCTTACTGACTCAACATGAGCCTTCCAGTTAAGGTTACAGTCTATTGTTAGCCCAAGATCACTACATGTCGGAGTAAAAAGAATGGGGCAGCAGTTATATACCACCGATAACTTACTGGTATCTATCTTTTGTAGCTGACGAGAGTTACCAACTAAGATAGCCTGACATTTGTTTGGGTTCACAGCAATACCAAAGCTCTTCGACCATTCACATAGACGCACCAGATCCTCGTTGATACGTGACACAGCGGATTCGATGTCTTCCACTTTGGAAGCTATATAGCTGCAAATCATCAGCGTAGAAGTGGAATGAAGTAAGCAGCTGAGCAGAGATCATGTTTATAAACAACGAAAAAAGAAGAGGAGATAGAATTCCACCCTGAGGGACACCAGCCACGAGATTGTACCAACTATTGTTACCACTGTTAGAACTTTCCTGACCAACGCGGACAGCTTGGCAACGGCCACGGAGGTATGAAGAGAACCAAGTGTTAGGTATTCTGAAATAATCGAGGACTTCTAACAGAAGGTCATGGTCAACACCATTAAATGCGTTACTGAAATCGACGAGAACTAGTATTGTAACCATTGACACCTCCATAGCATCCCGGATATCTTCAGTGACCTTGAGAAGAGCCGTTGTTGTGCTGTGGCCCGGTCGGAAGCCGGATTGATACTCACTGAGGAGGTTGTTTCTATATACGAAATCTGAGAGTTGACGGTGCACGGTGGATTCAATTATTTTAGATAGGTATGGAAGAATAGAGATGGGTCGATATTGATCGAGAACTGATGGGTTAGAAGTTTTTGGTAGTGGTATTACGAAAGCCTTCCGCCAAAGATTGGGGTAAACACCCGTAGAGAGGCAAACATTGATAATGTGCGTGAGAGCTGGCACGATGAATTTAAAAATAGTGAAGAGCAATTTGCGGCCCAGCTCATCACATCCTACAGCATTGGATCTTATAGATTTTAGGGACTTTTCGACATCACTGTTACTAATAGGAGAAAAAATAAATGGGGCAATATCAATTGGAGGGAGACTTTTCACTGACAAAATGGTGGAAGATTTTATCGCTTGATCCAGTGGCGTAATTGCACAGAAATGACGATTAAGGTCATTGAGATCAAGGGAAATACGATCCTCCAAAGAACGACCCGACCCCGCTGCGCCTATGGATCGTAAAAAATTCCATAAGCCAGAAGGAGATGACGATTCAATTTGGTTAGGTAAAGTTGATAGTTTTTTTTTATTTGGATCATCAACAGAAAATTACACAACAAATAATACATACACAACTTAATTCTAGTCTGTGCATCCCCCAACGAAAGGTAACCACATCATTCGTAGGCTAACATAGTAGGTACAGTCGGCAAAGAATCTGCTCTACCACCCTAAGGTTGAAACTCATATGAATGTTATTAAACATTAAGGTTCATTGTTCACTTGTCAAAATATACCAACTCCACCTTATTGATGTTTTAGTGACACAGGAAGTGTCATCGAAACTGATAGACCATTTTCTTGGCCGACCGTACTCATAAAAAATGAATTATAATAAAAAAAAAAATAAATACACTTCACGCCTTTAATCCCAAAGAGGGGTAGGCAGAGACACTTGCTAAAGCAAATACCCACGGTTCACCAAGCGTATTTAACCCAACGTGACAGGGGGTGAGCCATCGCCGTTATAGGGTTCACACACCTTGTGGTGTGCGGGTTTCATCACGATGTTGTCCTTCACCGTACGAGCGTTGCGTTGCGTATAATCAAAAAATTTAGTTTTATATGAATATGTTCTACCAGGTGATGCCGTCCGGGTTCGCGAACTTCCTGCGCTGGTGTCGCGCCTCGTACAACGACCCGCCCATCTACATCACGGAGAACGGTTGCTCTGACCGCGGCGAGCTCCACGACTACTCGCGCATACTTTATTTCCATGTATGTACCTACGCAGTTCACTTGCCTTTACAATATATTTGACAGCCTGTTATTCTTAACTTCCATCCTTCTCTTTTGTTTTAAAGTCATAAATGACGTTCATCAAGCTTTGTGTTATTCTACTGTATATCGATATATAACACTTATAACGATGAAATAAAGAAAATTTTGACTTTTTGACTTTTGACTCTCGTGACTTTGGTGGAATAGAACCACAAAATTCCTGACTTAGGTACATAAAATAAAAATACTTACTAGATACTTACCTTTACGTTTTCAGTATCTATAAATTAGTAAATTGTACATCAAGTAAGTGTTTATGGCATTTACAAACTAAAAAAGCGTCTGTGGTCCAGTTGGTCGGATACCTGAGTTGTAACCGAGAGGTCGCGGGTTCGAGTCCGGCTACTGGACGTGTACCAATGGCACTCTTTTTCAGAGCCTATGTACGCAACGCAACGCTTGTACGGTGAAGGACAGCATGATGATGAAACCCGCACACCACAAGGTGTGTGAACCTATAACGGCGATGGGCTCACCCCCTGTCACGTTGGGTTAAATACACTTGGTAAACCATTGTGTGCACAGTGGGCATTTGCTTTAGCAAGTGCCTCTGCCTACCCCTCTTTGGAATTAAAAGGCGTGAAGTGTATTATTTTACAAACTAAAAAAATAAGATATTTTTGTATTTAGCATTTATATTTGCTGATATTGCGTTTAGGCGCAAAGTGGCGGTTGTCTGATCAACCGTTTGGATTTCGCTGTCAATTTTTTTACTTATTGTTTTTGACAACCGCATTTCAGGAGTACCTGAGCGAGATACTGAACGTGGTGTACAACGACGGCGTGCGCGTGCTCGGCTACACCGCCTGGACTCTCATGGACAACTTCGAGTGGCGCGCCGGCTTCTCGTACGTACTACTCTTATATTCATTACTAGCTGTCCCGGCAAACGTTGTTTTACCAAAATAGCCTTATATGTTATTCTAGTTTATAAGCTACTATACTGTCAAGTTTCATCAAAATCCGTCCTTTCTGTGTGAAAGAATGACAAACAACCATCCACACATACAAACTTTCACGTTTATAATATTAGTAGGATTTTTTTCATAAAGCCTGATAAAATGGCTTCTACATTAACAACTGTGGTGTTACGAACCGACGATATTTATTTACTTAACTTGTTATTTTTTATTAGTAACGTTTCTTTTTAAATTAAATCACATACGTAGATGCGTGAATATGAGCGTCAATCTAGTTCGCATTTTATACACAACGCGCCGCAGGCGCCACTATAGCAGTCAAGTGAGTGACACGAACCGAACTAGATGCGCGCATAGTTACGGTGCACGTATTTTCTTGTGAACAAACGGACTTTTTATTTCTCTGTGAACCTATCGACAACAAAAGTGGTCCTTCGAGCCGGAGCATCAGTGAAATAAAAAATGTTTAACACTCCCCCGCATAACGGAGCTGCACAACCGCCGCCGCCGCGCCTAATACCCGGCGTGCGCACCCGCAGTGCCATCCTGAGGGAACAACAAGATCAAGCATCGAAAGCTACACAAGCGTTGTCTGAAAATATCGTGTACAAAAATGATTTACATGTTCCAACAACGAGTAATGACGTGAAAAGCGAAGTTGTGGGTAGAAATAAACTACAATATGAAAATTCTGCCCATAGTACTATGTGCTCAAAAACGTCTTCTTTAGCTGCTAAAAAGATTCAACTTGAATTACAAGCCGCGGAAGCTATGGCAAGAATTGACAAGGAGTTAATACAAAAGAAATTAGCCGCAGAAATTGCTATAATGGAAGATCAGGCATCGTCGAAATCTTGCCGAAGCCACCGCTCCCGTTGTTCAATCCCAGCACCATCATTACCACCTGAAGATAAAGTGCAACAGTGGCTCGAACAAAGTCACCAAGACGTGACTGAAAATCCAACTTGTAACTTGAAACCCGCGCACCAAACGAGCGATCCGCCACAACCGGTGGCACTGACGTTACCTGCGCACAATTCTGCACCATCGGATTTTCAGCAGCTCGCTCAAGCCCTACATGAATTCACCGTCAGCACTTCCAAAGTAAACCTTCAGCTACTATCAAGATTAGCCGTACCAAAGGATCTTCCACAATTTTACGGCGACCCGTTAGAATGGATTCAGTTCAAAAAAAACTTCGAAGAATCCACTAAATTGTGCAATTTTTCTGAAGCTGAAAACATTGCCAGGCTCAACAGATGTCTTCGCGGTGAAGCTCGCGAAACAGTGTCATCCTTACTCTTGGGAAACACTTCACCGAACATTATACTTGGAGCTCTTGAACTGCGCTACGGTAAACCGGAAATACTAATATCGAAGATTGCGTTACAACTTAAGAAGTTACCACCATTACCTGAAAGGTACCATAGTGAAGTGGTTAATTTTTCAATTAAATTAAGAAACTACGTAGCTGCAGTACAAGCCGTGAATCAAAGTGATTACCTGAGAAGTCCCGAACTGGTTAACGCTGTGATATCAAAGTGCCCCACCGGGCTACTAACCAAGTGGGCTGATTATTTTGAAGCGGAAAGTAAACACAGCCGTTTGTGTAAGCTGGAGCTACTTGCCGAATTCCTGCATAACGAAGCCACGAGGGCCACAATGCAGGAATTACTCTCATCTATGGACAAATGGATCACAGACGGAAATACGATGACCGCCAGTTTACACCCCATACAGTTCGCCCATCAACATCCAGACCAGTGTTGCACATAAATAGTGACAATGATTCAGAGAAAACATCGAAATGTAAATTTTGTCGCAGCAAGAACAGCCACATCATTACAGACTGCATAAAGTTTAAACGAGCTTTGCGGAAAGATCGATGGCGATTTATAAAATCTTATAAGTTATGTCACAAATGTTTGTTATCACGCCACGATAATGATACCTGCGAAGCCCCAACGTGTGATGTGGACGAGTGTGGAATGAACCATCATCGACTTCTTCACTGGCCGCAAAAAAGTGAAAACAGTGCAAACAACACCAATAAAAATAGTGAAACGAACGTAAACATAACTGTGGACACTAAGGACAGTGATAGTGAGAGCGACACAATTAACGAGACTGTAACAAACACGGTAGCCTCGTCCGACTCCTATGTGTTGCTGAAAGTAGTGTGCGTCAATATTCACGGCCCAACTGGTACAATAAAAACATATGCGTTACTTGACGACGGGGCCACCGTATCCCTAATGTCAGCTGATATCGCTAACCAGCTTCAATTACAAGGACAACAACATAAGCTGAGTATACGAGGTGCTTTCAGCTCCAGTGAGATTGTGTGCAACAGTGAGATAGTGAACTTTCAGATATCTAACATAAACAATGAGTGTTTTGCAATCAGCGCAAGAAAAATAAATGAACTAGACTTACCAGTGCAAAAACTAAGCAAAATAAACATAAATAAATATGCACACCTGCGTAACATAAAAGACTATGTGGACTGTGTGGACGTAAAACCTAAAATTCTTATTGGGCAGGACAATTATCATTTATTGATGCCTCTAAAAATAATTGCTCAGCGATCAAATAACCCCTGTGCTACTCTAACCCGCTTAGGCTGGTGTATCCACGGACTAGTACCTACCACAGCACTTCAACATAGCCGGCCGTTGATGACCCATCACGCCCTAGTAACAGTACCCGGCTGCGTTCCCGCTGTACGCGCTACTGTGTCACAGTCACCGCCGCCGCTGCCGCATTCGAGTTATCAAGAAAATAATGCGTTACGCACACATACAAACGGTTGCGTAGATAACACAGATACATGTCTACATGAAGTAGTTAGACAACATTTTGCACTCGAGTCAATTGGCGTAAGCAATAAATCGCGCCAAAACAAAGACGACCTTAGAGCGATAGAAATAATAGATAAAACCGCACGATTGGTAAATGGCAGGTGGGAAGTAGGTCTTCCATGGAAGGAAAACGTAAATATGCCTAACTCATACCCCAATGCCTACAGTAGATTCATGAACATTGAGAAAAAGATGATGAAAAATCCCCAATTTGCGTCACGATACAAAGACAGAATAACTCACCTATTTGAGAATAATTACGCAGAAGAGACATCCGAGAATACAGGGTCAAAGTGTCACGAATGGTACCTACCCCACTTCGGGGTAGATAATCCTAACAAGAAAAAACTAAGATTAGTTTTTGACGCTGCTGCCTCCACAGAAGGATATAGCCTCAACGATTTTCTGTTACAAGGACCAGATCTACTAGAATCTATACTTGGCATATTATTCAGATTCCGAGAAAAGGCGGTAGCCCTAATTGGTGACATTCAAGATATGTTCTTGAGGATAAAAATACAAAAATCTGATCAGTCCTCACTTCAGTTCTTATGGCGCAATAATGAGCGCGAATCATTAAAAAAATACTCAATGACTTCATTAATATTTGGTGCAAACTGCTCACCCTTCGTTGCCCAATATATTAAGAATAAAAATGCAAAAAGATACGCTGAGCAGATGCCTGAAGCAGTAAATGCAATATTAACGTCACATTATATGGATGACTATATAGATTCTCACGACGAGCCTGAGTATGCCGCAAAAATCGCCAAAGAAATACAATACATACATAAACAAGGCGGTTTTGTCATCCGAAACTGGACTAGTAACAATCATCAAGCTTTACTTGCCATGCCAAATGAGACTCTAAACACAGAAGCTATAAGTCACAAAATCGGCATCGAAACATGTTCAGAACGAACGTTAGGCCTATTGTGGTTTCATACAACCGATACTTTCGGTTTTAACTTATGTCTGAAGAGAATCCCTCAAGAAATATTAAACCTAGAAAAGAAACCTACAAAAAGAGACGTACTTCGAATTGTTATGTCTATCTTTGATGTGTACGGAATGCTGTCACCATATACCATAAGAGCAAAAATAATATTGCAAAGTATTTGGAAGACTAATCTAAAATGGGATGATACAATAGATGACACAGAATATTCGACCTTCCGTCTATGGATTCAAGAGCTACAATCGATTAAAGACTTACGCATACCACGATGGTATTTTCAAAAGCCTACCGTGAGTACTCATAACTTTACGGCGCCTAACAACAACAGAACAACATGTGCGAGCGAGACAGCACTAGAACTACATGTGTTTTGCGATGCTTCGCCGTCAGCCTACGCAGCCGTAGCTTACTGGAGAAAAGTTACCGAAGACGGAAAGATAATAGTATCATTTATTATGTGCAAAAGTCGAGTCGCTCCGATTAAACCGACTACAATTCCTCGGTTAGAACTACAGGCTGCTGTTTTAGCTTGCAGATTAGCTAAAACAATCGAAAAAGAACACAGAATTAAACCGAGCAAAAGATTCTTCTGGTCAGATTCCACAATCGTTTTGAGCTGGATAAGCAATGAAACACGCAACTACAAGGTTTTTATTGCAAATCGTCTCGGAGAAATCGACGACCTATCTAAAATCAAGGAATGGCATTACATACCAACCGTTAAGAATATCGCAGATTTGGCTACAAAGATAAATAAATATAAACTAAATGAGAACTGTGAGTGGTTATGTGGCCCATCTTTCCTACACTCGCAGCAAGATGCGTGGCCCTACTTGAAACTTGACCGAGAAAAAATCGATACCTCATGTCTCGAAGAAAAGGTACATACTGTATATGAAATCACTAATGAGGCTCAAGAAATAAACTTACCGGTACCGGGTGTCAATCGATTTTCCTCCTGGACTCGCTTCTTAAGAAGCGCTGCTGCTGTATTAAAATTCATAAGAAAATGTAAAAAACAAAAGAATGTACTTACTGACGCCAACCTACTAAATGAAGCCGAAATAATGATAATACGTCACGCTCAAGCTCAAACTTTTTCAAGCGAAATAAATAATTTGAAACGCGGTCACCAAATAAATAAAACAAGCCGATTGCGTACTTTATCACCCTATCTCGATCCACAAGGTTTGCTACGAGTAGAAGGAAGAATAAAACGTGTCAAAGACATAAGCAAAGAAGCATTGGAACCGGTCATTTTGGAGGGGAGACACCCTGTAACTCAGTTGATAACAACACATTTTCACATTAAAATGGCACATAGCAACAACGAAACCGTTGTAAATGAGCTTCGTCAAAAGTATTGGATACTTAAACTGCGTCCGACTGTACGCACAATCGCCGCCAAATGCATACATTGTCGCATAAGAAAAACATTACCCGCTGTCCCGAGGATGGGAGACCTGCCACAAGAAAGATTAGCACATCACCAAAGACCGTTCAGCTATTGTGGTGTGGACCTATTCGGGCCAGTAGAAATCACGGAAGGTAGAAAAAGATTTAAAAGATATGGGGTATTGTTTACTTGTTTAACAGTACGGGCAATACACATAGAAGTAGTACCTACATTAACAGCTGACTCGTTTATAATGTCGCTCAGACGAATGGCGGCGCGGCGGGGTTGGCCGCAAGTGCTTATGTCCGATAATGGGACAAACCTACGAGGCGCGGAAGCCGAATTAAGAAAATCATTTAGAGAAATGGATCACGAATCAATAACCAGCGAAATGGCAAACAAAGGCATAACCTGGAAATTTATCTCGCCAGCGAGCCCACACATGGGCGGAGCGTGGGAACGATTGATTCGCAGCGTTAAAACAACGTTATACGTTGTACTTAAAGAAAGAGCGCCCAAAGAAGAAGTACTACTTACATTACTAGCTGAAGTCGAAAGTATCATTAACAGTCGCCCTTTGACGCATGTACCTGTTGACCCTATGAGCGCCGAAGCATTAACACCTAACCATTTCCTTATGGGTACGTCATCAACCCTACCTGTACCTGGAATATTCGACGACTCCGATATATATCTACGTAAGCAGTGGCGAATAAGTCAAAGATTGACTGACATGTTTTGGCGGCGCTGGGTAAGGGAGTTTTTGCCAACCCTAATACCAAGAAAGAAATGGAATACAGAATGTAAGCCACTGAAGAAAGATGACCTCGTCATAGTAGTCGATCCAAGCTCTCTGAGAAATACTTGGCCTAAGGGAATTGTAGAAAAAGTATATCCCGGAAAAGACGGCCGCGTAAGAGTGGTCGACATCAGAACCAAGTCTGGAGTGCTCCGACGACCTGTAGCCCGCATCGCTCCACTACTCCTACAGGATATCGAGTGTCCCTGAAGTGACACTGGGGGGCAGGATGTTACGAACCGACGATATTTATTTACTTAACTTGTTATTTTTTATTAGTAACGTTTCTTTTTAAATTAAATCACATACGTAGATGCGTGAATATGAGCGTCAATCTAGTTCGCATTTTATACACAACGCGCCGCAGGCGCCACTATCGCAGTCAAGTGAGTGACACGAACCGAACTAGATGCGCGCATAGTTACGGTGCACGTATTTTCTTGTGAACAAACGGACTTTTTATTTCTCTGTGAACCTATCGACAACATGTGGTATATTAATCGTTCAACGATCCCGACGTTTTGAAAGAAGTAAAATGCAGCTTGTGCCATTTTCATATTTTAATTCATGTCTTTAAAATTCTTAATGGCACGTCTTTGTGAGACGCATTTCACTCTTAGGTTATTTTTCCCGCCCGGCTTGGAATTTGGATAGAAATTCACAAAGAAAAGTTCGAAATAGATGAGTCGTCGCGGAAAACAATGACCTGTCCATACAAATTGATCTTAAGCTTTCCCGGACAGTGAACGAAGTAACGAACGTAGTAAGTAGTCCGAATCACTCGACATCGCGATATGACCGTTCTTTGTCAGTTGTAAACTTCAACTGAGAGCTGCAGAAATGAAAATTAATTTTCCGGCTTTAGTATGGGACAAGTGAAATGACGAAGAAGAAATAGTTCTTAAAAATTAAATAGGTACACTGCCATCCGTTATTCCTAAACAGGGGTGGACAGAGGATCGCAAAGACCATTGGGCCACATTTAGCTTAATAAGGAGTCAATAATGTTAAAATCGCCCTTCAGTTACAAGTTGCTAGCACATAACCTGAATAAACCTACATCTCCAGCTCCCACAGTCATCTCCTACGATGTGCCAAGAAGAAAATTTCTAAGCATTATGTAAATGTCCGGAATGTCGGTAAAAGGCACGATTTAGTGCAACAATTCTCCCTAAATCAATACGATGTGGGAATTTTCCTCAGTATTTTAGCATTTCCAACTTCAGAAGCGGCTCGATTGTTGTTTAACTTTGAAATATCAACTGAGAACCTATCAGTATTGTGTATTGTTTACATAGTTATATTGCATTGTAAGTTATAGGAAATTATTAAATTTAGCTATAAGGGTATGATGGGACTGGCATGGTCACCAAAGTCCCCAAATAAATAAAGATTAAAAAAAATAAAAAGCATTTACATTCTTTTTACATCCCAGATGAGCATGCGAAAATCGCATCTATTAACGAAGCAACTTTGTACGCACGTGTCCCGCAGGGAACGTTTCGGTCTGTTCCACGTGGACATCACGGACCCGGCACTGCCGCGCACCGCCAAGCTCTCCGCCGAGTACTTCCGCCAGCTGCTGGCGAACAAGGAACTGCCTTCTGACGCCAAGTACTTCGACAGCACGGTAAGTACCTCGGTATCTCTAAAAGTGGGAAGACTGTCCTCTCTTCTACATATTTTTGCTGTGCCCATCAGGGTCCATAATGCTTGTACATTTAAACATAACCATTGTGGAACGCAATAAATATATATATTGAGTATTGAGAACATATCAGTTCCACAAGGATATTTTGGAGCGTAGCTAAAAGTTTCCACCCTATGGAGAAGAAACTCATGATTGAATGGCGCTAGTTTCACGTTACAAACAGACAATTGGTTAATTGATTGTCAATTACATAGTTCATCTAACAGATTGCCTCACTCTTAATGATTTGTATGGATCAAGCGTAAGAAGCGCCATCTGCATTCGGCTTGCCGTCGTCTTCCCTGTGGAACAAGGATTTTTTGGTGTGCGAGTGCTCTCACCACTCCTGTTCTTCTCCCTTCCTTGGTTTGTTCTAGGTGCTTTTATAATGCTTGTATTGTCATAGCAAACATTATCTTAAGTCTTAGTATTATTAAGTTGAAATTGGTTCCTCAAGATTTTAGCCAATCGCGCCAAAATATCCTTGTAGCCTGTGCCTTGAATGCTAGTTAGATGCATAAAAGGCATGCAAATAAAATACGTAGAAATGCCGTCATTGATTAGTATGAAAGGCATTGATTGACTGAATAGGAGATTTGAAAGAAGAATAGAGTACCGAAAAAATAATGATTTGGTAGTTTGAGCATAATATGGAGAGGATGGATTGACGAAGGAGGAAGGTGTTTTACAGGGACAATGTAAGGCCAGGTGAGTAGAGGTCGCCCGGTAGGATATATCGACCAGATAAATGATGTCGGTAGATGTCGTGAAAGTATTCGAACTCGCTAACATAATACTAGAACATGAATGTGGATGAGACGAGAGGCTTAGTTAAGACCATAACAGATTTTAATTTCGGCGTACCTCTTGGAGACGGGCGTTGTACAATAAAAAAAATTGGTTGTCGTGACGTGACAACGTCAAACATTGTAGTTGTAGTAGTACACTCGCTTACGGAACGGAACAATGACGTCATCTTTTTGGTGCATGCAGCCCGTAGTACCGAGTTATTACGCGTTGTCACGTCAAAAAAATGACGTTACGTAAATTACACTTAGCTATGTACATATTACTAATTGAATGCTTATTAATAACAGGTACTGTGTTAATTGTAGTGATTTATTTTATTTATTAATGCTGGTTGATTCATTGCATGTTTAACTATAGTTTGTCCTATCCTTTTACCTATATATTTTTATTACAGACCAGACAGAACTGATGGACCCTAACATCGGGGGTGAAGCGTATGTATTATAATGTAAATTATATAGTTACCTATGTATTTACAGTCAAAGACCGCCGGAGCGTGAATTATTTTCAAAAAAGAGAATTTCATAAGATTGATAGTTTATCTATATTAAATAATATTGATAACCCAGCCACTTTAAAAAGCTGGAAGTTGAGTTTTTTGTAAGTAAGCTCCGGCGGTTCTTAACCATACATACAATATGATTCATGACCCCCTGAATAGACATATTCTTCTTTGAAGCCATAAACACACTTAGGTCAGTGTCAAAAAATGTTACGCGTCATGCGATTTTGAACCTAAAGTCTATAGAGAAAAAGTTTATTCATGGGACATGAATTTTATTGTCATTTGTCGATTGTATTGTACAGTTTGTATAGTAACAGTAATAAATTTGTATGCATGATGCTTCCCTAAAGTTGTTTTTATTTTTCTTTACTTGGTATGCTAGTTTAATGTAGGGCACGTAATGGGGAAGGAAATTAGTGTTTTTGCATGAGGAACATTGACCGCAAATTCTTATAATTTGTGGAGTACTAGCATTACAAAAACAAAAATTGGTATTTCAAGAAGCTAAACAAAGGAAACATTCGCCACGAAATAATTTTGTTCTACCATTCAAGCCTCTTTTGGGGACACGCAGCGCTCATACATTTGAATTAATCGACCATCAAAAACGTTCACTAATGTATGGGCGCCAGACGAGCGTGTCCTTAAATGAAACCCTATGCAGTTTTATAAAGGACAGATAAGTAAGTGTTGACTTTGACAAAATATTAACTACACTTACTGAAGTGTCAGTTTGATATAATGCTTGGCTTGTCTGTCTATATAATGCGGAAAATCCTTTGGTAGTTTATCGAAAATTTGATAACCTATTTCACGCAGGTTCGTGGCAGGTTACTAGTATGCATACGTCTAAACGTCAGAAGCATAATCGCTTATGCTTCTCACGTCTAGACATAGCTTTGTACATAATTATTTAATGATTAAAATTTTGCGATGAAGATCAAAGTCGTAACATTTTTTTAGATATTTATGAAAATTTTTGTTCTCAGGGTAACAAACTGAAAAGCGAGCTGTGATAAAATAAAACACCGGAGCGTTAGATAGTAAAACAAATATTTATTTAATTGATATAAGAATATCGAATTATTTACAATGAAATCATAGTAGAATACGAATTAATTTCATTGCTACAATTATAACAAATACACGTTACATTACGCACTACAGACAAAAAAAAACTTGCACGTCAGAATGAATCGATATGTTTATGAAATAAATGAGTCACTTATTATATTGTTCCGTATATTATTCTTCGAATAGTGCCCTATACTTTGTAAATACTTTATAGAAAACTATTAAAGTGAACTTTCAAAGTACGGGCACGTTTCTTTCTAGTTTAATACTGGCCAACTGCATTTCTTACAATAGTTATGAAACAAAAAAAAATCAGTTCCCGCCCTATTTCACAAGGAAGTGTAAAATGGAATGTCTCTTGTTATTTTATAATTTCATTTATTAGTTTCAATAACACGCGGTACGGACAATGAAATTATTGAAATCAAACATATCACCGTCGCACGGATAAAGAATAATGAACAGAACAATACATGAAGCTCTATATTAGAGGAGTGAGTACCTAAAGTACTTCTAGCACGATTACACCAACCCTGGAAGCATCCTAAATGCATATACCTATCTACGTCAAGCAGTCTTTCTAAATTTTCATATCGACGTCGCGTTAGGATGAGTCTAAAGTTAGTGTAAACAGCTACGAGTCGTACAAAAACTGTTTCACCAGCACCTTTACGCCTAGATACAATACTTACACTGATGATATTTATAATTACTCGAAAAAATACTTAAGACTTAACAGTACTTTCACTAATATGGCAATTTTTTCATCCCATCATCGGAGCTAGATCGACTCCCTAATTATTGTCATAAAGAGTTAGCGGCCGGCGCGAGCGCCCGGACCAGGTGGGCTAATAGCAATTTGTTGATCGATATGCTTCCCCTGATGTTATCAAAATATACCCGATTATAACGAATTTTAATACAATCTCCATAAATCAGTTTAGTTGGCACCAACGACGTGGAAGTCAGTCACATTCATAAACGCAAAACTTGCTACTATTGCACACTTTGTAATTGTAAATGTGGTGGAGTAGGAGCGCGCGACTGTCGGGGCCGCCGCGCCGTGGTGGCCCGCTCGCAGCCGCGGCAGGCATACCCCAACACACCTACACACATTAATTACCTAGCTGCACCCATATACAAGCATCAAATTACATTGTTCACATTTATGTATCGTAAATTAATAAGTATAAAAATCTTACAACTATTTTATAATCTCTCAATTGAAAATACAAGGACGGTAAATAACGAAACACTTCATCAAACTTCTTAAGTTAGGTACATATTAAAAATTTAGAACATTAAATCGTAATACACATCAAAAACCCGATGCGACGTTTTCTATGTAAAATATTTCGATTTAAAAATAGAAAACTCAATAAATAAAGTTAATTTTATATAAGGCACAATAAGGCACTGCAAGAGATGTTATCACGATCCTAACTGAACAACATCCGGTTTAGCCAATTATCTAGTAAAATGTTAATTGTAGGATTTCCGACAGCAGTCTTATGCAAAGATTAATGGGAAACCTAGCTTTAGTTGAATTCCTTAACTGTCTCCTTTCATCGCGGAAAGAAGTGTTACGGACGATATCCCTAAACTGACTAGCCATTTACATGTTAGTCATGGCCTGGGACACTGAAACACTGTAATGGAAGCACTAGCTTCAATGTCCACCGAGTGCTTAATCTCCTCACTCGGTCTCTTACAATATAATACGAGTAAAACAGAACTGACATCGCCTAGTTTGGCACGCACACATTATCTCCGATGCACACATTAGCTTTGTCCACTCACGACGTATCACATCACATTCGAATAAATGCAGAGTCGACAAAACAAAACTTTTAAGATGCCACCGTTGTATCATAGACATATTATCACTAACGGTCTACGTAAAATGTACATGATTGTTAGGTCACTTGTGTGAGGCCGGGCTCACGGCCCGCCGGCGCCGCTCTACAGCCAGGTGAGCACGTTGTCCGGCTTGTTGGGCGTCGAGTTGATGAGCGACTGCACGTCGTCCAGCAGGATGTCGTTTGTGAACTCGCCCAACTGAAAACGTTATAGAGCACGTCAATACAACTGCCACAAAATGTACAATTCTAAGATGGTCTCGCGTAGCATAGGACGTATTTAAAATTAATAAGAACTGAAACGATTAGTTTACAATAGATTGGCCTCGTTAAGGTTTAAGTCGACCATTGATTTATCGATGTTTTTCAAAAAATAATAATTAGGTATCACTCCTATTTTTACTCACATTGTATCTAGTTGGAGACTTATGAACTCGCAATAGAAATACTGACCTGTAAAGAAGGCACCAAATCTTCTGTGGAGTCGAGATTGTCGGTGAGCGTGATGTCTGTGGCGTCCATGCTCGCGCCGGCCTCACTGGTGCAGTCCATGCGGTCGTCGATACCGAGGAAGTCCTCGGGAGTGTGCGGCATGGAGTAGGACTGGTTGACGGCCATGCCCAGTCCGCTATCGGCCGACTCCTGTCGCTGGTGGTCCGTTAGTCCAGAGAGGAAAGGGTCCAGTGGCAAGTCTGTGCTGGCGGCGACAGCCCCTGCGCCTGCGCCCGCCCCCGACAGTGATGGCACGATTGACGACACTTGCCGGGCCATCAGCTCTTGCTGCAATACGATAAACGAAAACAATGTCAGCGTCATCTATCGTGATCGAGTCGTCTGAAGGTCGTCGACAGACCTCCTGACATTTAAAGACAACTCCAACATATACAGGTTTTGACATTAGCATAGCGTTATAATATAACTATTCGCGGTGCACTCCGTGACATGCCCGTGACAGTAAAAATATTAGTAGTTGCTTATTAATGGACGTTTCAATGAACCGCACGCATGTAAGTACCTTGTCAACTAAACATTTGTTGCACAACAAAACTAGGCTTACGCTTATCAGAGCACGAATCACATTTCTTACACACAATTGATTATTATCTTAAGTTCGACATGGATATGTCATGTCAATACCTGCAATTTGTCATTGCCAATATATCTTTATTTCAACATATCGCCAAGGTGCAGCGCGTCAATCAGAGTAGTCATGACAGAGATCACGACGCGGCCGAGCCGAGCCGCGCCGCGGAGGCATTGTTGTCGGTTGCAGCACGCTCGCTTGCGGGTGTGCGTGTGCGTGTGCGACGTTGCGTTTACCTGTAGTCTGATCTCCTGCCTCCTCTGGCGGAGTCTCTTGCACTCGAGCTGCAGCGACTGCAGCCGCTCCTGCTGGCAGGGCTGCAGCGCCGCCCAGCCGCCGCCCGCCGCGCCCGCGCCCGCCGCCGGCGTGCGTTGCAACTGTTGCGCTGGAACAATCGCAAACATACTATTCACCACACTATCCCACAACTCATCAATATTTATAAGTCGCACGTACAGCAAACGAACGCTGTTTAAAGCGTTAGTTATACCAGTACAATTATTTATGGAGTGATGAAGATCGCAACTTACGTATTCTCGGATCGAACCAGGACGTGGTGCGCGCGGCATGGTTGATGAAGTAGACCTCTCCCTCGGACGTGGTGGCCTGCTCCCAGCCGTCCGGCAGCGGGCCCAGCGGGTCCGTCGTTGTCGTATTACTACTTGTACTCTTCGCTGCTGAAACCAATCAGATATCGCATCGTTAATTCAAACTGCGACTGTATATTTTTTACAAATTGATTCTCTCAACAGCGACTAGTTGCAAGTCGGGGGAAATCGATAAGACGCACGTGATCGATCTAGGTGGGCATCGGGAAGGTCGCATTTGTTCCAAGAAATGTAGTGACGTTTGGAGTTGTGGTGCACCGTTTCTGGCGGTGCGGCCAAAATGATTCACGCAGCGGACGTCGCCTCGTCACCTCCCGCGCTGCGCATGCGACGCCTCGCAAAACAACCTGCCATTCACAAACATCGACACCAAACGACACAAACAAAATAACTCCGTTGGAGCTTCGAAGCTAAAATGCATTGGCGAATATGCGAGATATCGTCTAGAGAACATTATTTCATTATACCGACACTCATTGCACATGGACAATTAATTAACATTGTATCATGAATTATGGTGATAGCCGAACAAGATAAGGAACTTTTTCCGCGGTGTCAGTAAAAAAAATGTGCTCACATTAAAAGTTAAAATAATGAAAAGTTTTGTGTGTGTTTGCACTTTTTAATGTACCTATAGATTACGATAATGCCAAGGAAGTTATGTTTGAAATATGAAATGCTGTCAATTAGCTAATTGAAAATTATCTGCCTACAATCGTTACACAACAAGTATGTAGCCGCTGTGCGCTTATTGCGTTATACATGAAAGTACCTACAATTCTTAGGTACACTACCTGAGCCGTGACATTGTTCGATTGGAACATAGTTTCCGAGTAATAACGTACAAACTGATAAACTCTAAAATTTCAAACGATTCTTGAGCATTGTTTCGTTGAATAAGATAATATGAAGCTGCTCTTGTCGCCATAGATAAATGGGGTACCTTCCTACAAAACAATAACCGAATGACGTCACCCACAACGTTATCTGTATCACAGCATATCACAGATAAGCCGTGTTGAAAGCTACCTATTGCAATGAAAATGCTGTCATCGTCGCTTTTGTTTCTGAAATACTCATCATATCATTCTACAAACTTGACGGCAAGTTCAAACAAGGAATAAAAGAGCACTTGATGAGTGGAATTCATGTAACTATGTTTCATGTATATTTGAGTAATGACGCCGTATCCACATAGAGTGTGATACGCGCAGAGGGCGAGCGCCAGATAGCAGTGGCAGCACAACGCGAGCGACGAGCACCTTCGGCGTGATTAGGTCACGTACGGTGCCGCCTGCTGAACAAACACACAGCAGAGCTGCGATGATGGCCCGACACGTGAGCGAGGCCCATAGGCTCTATGTTTGCCTCCTCTATCGCTAAACACGAGGAAACACTTTGTGCACGTATGAAAACTAAGATAAATTGTTTTGTCATGTTCGGTTAGAGTTAAATATATATTTTATCTAGAGCAATTGGAGAAGAGTGTCGCAACCGGCGAGTCCCTCGGGCGAGTCGGGCGACACCGCCGCCGCGCCGCCGCCGGAGTATTTTCCACACGCCTTTCAACGCGCGTCTTCCTACCGTCGGAAACAACGCGTTAATTCCCGTCATAAAATCAGTTTTAGAATGTGGGTTATTTACTTGTCTTTATTTTAGTCCCATGATAATTTTGTGCGCGACTGTAGCCAATTAGATCACGTGTAAACATATGCGAGTTTTCCGCCACTCGGCGACGAATATCGACATAAATCATATTGAAGTTGTAATTTTCATGACTTTTGAGAGTGTGAAGAAAGATATCGGCAGCGGTTTCTGTACGGGATGACGCGACACGATTTAAATTTGTCCGGAGTGATGACGAGGTGATGGCCATTTTAGAAACACCAAAAACATATTGGCGCCGGCTGTTTAACTACCTACGTAGGTACTACGTTACGGTTTACAAACTAACCTATTACTAATGTTGTATGTGGATCATGCTAATGTTTACCTCAATATTTCTGACTAGCACAAGTGTAAATACGTTGCTGTAGGTGAATGGTATGGCTAAAATTGACAAAAGGTATTTTGTACAACAGCGTCATTTTAGAGTTGTCGAAGGTATTTTAATTCATTTAAGAATCCACTTATCAGTTTTATGTCTTTGGTCCGCACGCCTTTAGCTATTGTTGCCTTTGTGTAAACAAATATAGGTATTGTTCGGTTCTTGTTCCACTTTGCTTTTGTCTATTAAATGTAGAGTAAGGGGACAATTTTGTGAAATTATAAGAGTTAGGTATTTTAGTAATCAATATTAAAACGCCTATAACACTTGTGTAAGTCCCTAGTACTAGCTTGCCATTTTCTTTGCCATGAGGTAAAAGCAGTTTACAGCGCTCCCGACATGACGGTCTTATTACCACTCTTCTTGTGGAAAACTATATATCAACACCAGCAAAAAGAAAGTACTCATCTTATCAGCAATCTTCTATCTTTGTATGATTCTACTAGTGACTACTCCACGGTTGAGGTTCTGGAAACGTCTTATAAAATTGATTCGGAACTAACAAAAACAGCGAACACACACACAGTCTTGGATCAAATCGACAACTACCAGCCCATAACTAATTTTTAACTAAGCTGCACCGCGTTCTGCCGTCAGCCTCTCGAATCCTTGGTAGACCGGTGTTTGTCTACCATTGGTCAACGAGAAAATGATGGATTGTCATCTCACCTGGCGCGGGGTTGGGGGTGACAGTTTGGGCGGCGGTGGTGGGCGGCGGGGTGGAGATGATGCTCTCGGCGCTCGCGTGCTGCACTGCTGCTGCCACGCTCTGAGCCGCCAGAGACTTGCGCGGGTCTTCCCATGTCGTCGTCTTAGATAAGTGACTGGAAACAAACAAATACTTCATTACTAACAGTCGAACATGCTCAGCTTTTATGTATGACTGGGTGAAGAACATTTAACAACACTCTCATATTCATTATCATAAGAAAACCTGACTCTGACAATACGTAGCAAGAATATCTATAGAAAACGGTAAAAGATATCGCCTGCGAGCCACTCCTACAGTATTACCGTGGGAACGTATCATCGGTTAAGTCATCGTTTTATAAGAACAATGTTGAATCGGATGTCAAATTATTAACAGGCATAAGTGAAGGTGTACAGACAATAAAGCCATTAGCATTACTGACACCG
Organism: Conopomorpha cramerella; assembly: GCA_012932125.1. Lineage (NCBI taxonomy): Eukaryota > Metazoa > Arthropoda > Insecta > Lepidoptera > Gracillariidae > Conopomorpha > Conopomorpha cramerella. The sequence continues at coordinate 9,134 of SJJU01005646.1, read as the reverse complement.
TATCTCCCCATTAGGTGATGAGTGAAGCCAATTCGAGGCACCGGACGCGCCGAAGACCCGACCTAGTGAATGGCGACTAATATGATGAATGGCTCTTTTACTTTCTTTTCACGAAAAGTAGGCTTACGGCACACTCGGCCGGCTTGCCGGCCATCGGTGGACCACGTCATTCAGTCTCGGACCATCTGTGGACACAGGCCCGGTTCAACGAACCCACCAGTGTTTTAGGTGAATGGTAGGTAGGTACCAACTCGTTTGATTTGTTTGAGAAGGTCTCTGGGCCATCCGATTTCAATAAACTTGTTATCTCGACCGCGACACGAAAAAAGAATTGCTTATCGATGGGGATACGTACCTACCCGCGAGCCGCCAAACGTACCTTGCAATACTAAATCTATAATTTGGTCAGAGAAAGTTTCTAATTTCACGAGCTATACGCGATTCGCGTTAGTGATTTTCTTTAATCTGACTCAAATTTAGTCCGTTAACCACAATAACCGATTTGTCCGAACAATATAGGTAGGTAGGTACGTAAGGTACCAACCTATTATCAACGTCAGAAAGATAAGCTGGATTTGTTCTGGTGGGGAAGGTGAATCGATTTGCCGGCCACGGTAATGAACTTGGCGAGGCGGTATCAGCTGTTGCCGCGGCCATGCCACCTGCGGCGGCACCTGCATGCTGCACGTGATCTTCACTAGTCACTAAATATCACTTACAAAGCCTTCTGCTGACCTTTCGCGGGTTGCACCTGGAGGTGACCGTAAGGTGCACTTAATGGCCCGCAAAGGACCTCCCATATACATCGCTTCTATTATTAATATAGCTAAGAAATTATAAATTAGTAATGAATAAATGCCTTACATACAAAACATAAATGTAACTACATACATAGGTTGGTAGTTCCAAGATCACAAGAGAAGTGTAGAGCCTACACAAAACTTAAAGGAAAACTTAGTGGACAAAATTGCAACTATGTTCAACCTTCCAAAGTGAAGTATATCCGTTCCTAATTAAAATGTATGTCTTTACTACAATTCGTATGTTTTTAAAATGTCCCACAGACTACAATATGTTCGAAAATAAACAAGTAGATATTTGAATTGATAAGTCTCTATTTGCTTAATTGACTCAACGAATCAAATTAGCTTATGATGAGCTAATTCCAAAAATATTGGTATTTTATTATAATTATTATAAGTACATGTAGGTCCGGTTATAATGGCGTGTGGGTAAAGTTGTTTTTCTATATACAAGTTTAGTTACTCTAGTGCACAATAATATGATTGAATAACAATCACAAGTGGGTGTAGTACTGGAGCAAATCAGGAGGAAGTGGTGGGCGCGTATTTTCTTTAAATAAACAAAGGTCGTCTGTTTGATTTTGTTTGGTTAATCACTGATATAGTGATCCGGTGTCCGTTAGCTTCCACAATGGATAACGTATGTACTTACAAGTGTTTTTTTATGTGTTAGGTACTTCCAAAAGATCGCCGCTTCGAGTCTGATGATCACTGCTCTAAGCGTCTCTTCATGACGACAATCAAACCGCAATATGAAGGCAGTTTTGATAACGTGTAATTTTCCCTAAGCTGTAGGTTTCCTAGCAATATGTGTCGGTCCATGTATGTACTATCAAATTTGGTTATTGACTATATGAAAGGGAAATCTATACACTAACTTATAATGGTACCTCAACACGACATCTATTGATTTATCGCTTGTAAGTTCCCGATAGAGGAAGGAACTGGTTAGAGGGATAACAATAATATGCTTAAACCATACTTAATTTTTTTCGAGTTTTTCCTTAAACATTACAAAAGCACGCAAGTTCCACACACAATATGAGTAATGGTGCCAAAGATTAATTAATGATAGTCAGTTAATAATTGCGCTAACCAGCAACGAAGCCCGTAGCGAACGGGCAGGATTTCGTTCACAGTTCATTGGAAAAGCGGTACAATCACTGTAAATAACGTCCGTGGATCTCTTGATAAACATCGAGCCCGTTCGGGTTCTTGGTACAAGTATGCCGCCGCGGGTGTAATTACGAGTACCTACCTACATAGTGAACAAAACGACGTCTACAGTAGTGTAAAATTCACGTCGCAATGTACGCGCGTACCTTCGACGAGTTGGTCGGAGCGCATATCGCTCACTCTATCATCTCGCATCGATGAGAGCGGGACAGCTAGATGCTTCGATGGTGGTTCACTACACGCCAACGACGACGACGAGGATGTTCCGTTTCGTAATACAAAATACTAAGTTAATTCACCACAAACAGTACCCACTAATTCAGCGGTTTACTCAACGTTCGCTTACTGATGCATTACCTAAGTTACTGCTGATGACAGTTTGATGTGTACCAACTCATTTGGATAGGGGTTTTGCTTTGCCAACCTATAATATTGGGACAAACTAAGCACCTACTTATTGTGTATAGGAGGTACACTGCGCGTAAAAGGACCGGGGAAGTGAATTGTTTTATTTATATCCATATAAAGTGTCATCTCCGTAGGCGGAAAATTTTTTTTTCGTTTCTCCGCATTTTCGCCGTAATAAAAGTTGTTCACATCGGCGAGCTTAAGAACGTTACTAAGACATTGCTCTGGGTCTTTTTACACACAGTATTTGGAGATCTACATATAGTTTCTGCCTACCTCTCTGAGAATAAGGCGTGACGTTATGTATGTATGGTAGAGTTCAAAGTGTCATCACAGCCGCATGGGTGCGGTTGAAAATATTTTATTGTTTATGGGGAATGTTAATGTACGGGCTACGGGTTTTTAAATTTATTCTATTAATGTACTTAAAAGAAGCAATATACGTCTTAATTTTCATTTATGTTTGTTTGTTTGTGAAGTATATTTTCTTAAAAGTAATAAGTTAATAGTCTTGTTTTCCATCATCGTTAAATAGTTGTGTAAATACGTACATAGAAATAAACAACACTGTTACATGCTCCGAGTTTTGTGACCGAACCTGTGACCTCTAAGGTCACCATTCAGTCGCTATACCCTTAGGCCATGGTCATAAACTGCTCTTAATAAACCAGACATACACTAATAACTATGATTGTTTCATGGTTATACCTACACTTATCTAAAAACAATTTGGTGTCACAATATCACCCATGAGCTAAATGTTTAAGAACACGATTAATAAGTAGGTAGGTTGGTGTTAGTTGTTAGCGAAATTAGAATTGCAGCGATTTGGCAGAACAATCGCGACTCGTAGATGACAAGCCTTGTTGAGTAAGAGCACGCCATTTCTCCCGCGAAGGCCTACCACTTGCGCAAGCGCAAGGCTCCGTGGATACCAGTTCACCAATGAGCGACGCAGGCTCCACCCGCCGCCGCCGCCGCATTTGTACAATGTGACATTATTGCATATCAGTTTTATTGGTTATATGTATATTATGTACCTCTAGTTAACAATTTTATTGTTTGTTCATTATTTTATATTTACCGGTCTGGTTCCGTAAATGTATTAAGTATTTTAATTGTTGCTCGATTCTATTACCTACCGTTAAAGTTGAACATCTGTGACTGTGTGAGATCTGCGTCATGCCAGTAAAGAATTGATATTTATGTTTCTCGGAGGGTAGTCATAGAGGATTTAACCGTTGGAAATACAGTGTGCCTAGAACCCGGGCTAATATTGTCATTAGTCAATTGTGGAATATTCATTAGTTTGCAACCTGTTAAATCTATGACAATATTAACCTCTTGAAAATTACTTCAATGATTACCTTAGCATGATTGACAGACATAATGTAAATATAGCCTACGTGCAAACTTTCACGTGTTTTTTTAAATTAATATCGTTACCAAAAGGTTTCATACATGTTTACAAATCAAATCAGATGATGTTTAATCACTGTATAATCCAGAGGAAGCGTTCGTAGAATATCCAGTTGGTGTTCGAAACCCATAATCACTTGGTGCGGACGCCGCTTGTATGGGTGCGCCAATAATGGTATCTTTACATACTATTCCGTATTTCGGACAGCATTTTAAGCTGTGAACGTCAACCTAGAACCTCTACAATAGTCGTCAAACAAAATTAGTTTTGTGCTAAACAAACATTTGAAACAACAGTTGAACTTCTTTCCTCTACGGTTCAGATAAGTAGCTTATAGTACAAAGCAAATGTATAAAAACAGACCCGATCCTCCACCGCAAAAGATAAACACTAAACAAGAAGATAAGAGGAAATCATGGATAATCCAAAATAGGTACATTACCCAATCCTCCATTTGCGTAGAGAAATTTAACAATAGCCAAGTAAGTACGTAGTCGTAATAATATTTTATCATTTCTATGACAATAGTCCCTTATGATATCGAGTGTTTTCGCATTTGGTAACAACCTAATATGAGTCAACTTATTGTATTGAACCTGGCTGTGAATGCATATGCTAGTTAACAGTGATAGGTATTTTTGTCACACGCGAATTGTGCTCTTATAACCGTGGAAAACCTCCGTAAAAGGTTTAAAATGTGTATAAAACGTGACAGTGAAAATACATGAAGGCACTGCATCATACAGTCTTGATGATTCAGATTTTTTAGAAATGCTAAGTAAATAAAAATCTTTATTTTTCCAAATAACAATAAAGACAATAATTATCGCTTTATGGCAATTTATACTAATGTTTAATAGGATTTCGCATTGCCAGTAATATGACACAAGTCACAGCGCCCCTATTCACTAAAATTAATTGTAACATCCTTACACCTGTACTACAAATAAATGTTTCTGTTTTTAATGTATGCTATATTTTTGTTCCAGACCAGAACTGGCCGTCGGTTGGCCCAAAAGGGCTAGAACATTATCGTCCGTTGGTTTGGTGTGAGTCCATTCGTTTTCGGAAAAATCACCAATCAATACGCGCTGAGATTAGCTGTTATTTCATGCTTACTGTGCTTTCGCTTGTTTCAATGAATTGCAATAATGTTATGGTTTTTTTATCACTATGAACGAGCATTTGACCACCATCCTGCCTGATGTCAAGCAGCGATGCGGTGTACGATAGAGCACACTAATGACCTTCATAACTTTCTTAGAGAACTTTTCTAAGGGAGTTTAGTGATAAGAATAGGACCGCGCTTGGTTACTGTCATGTCGGCCCACTGACGTCCTCTTTTGGACATATTGCCTTCCTCCCCCAAAACGAGCTGGTAACTGATATTCTGTATTTACAGCAGGACTCTAGATGAAGCTCCACATTCTTCGTAGGTCGGGGCTCTGAGGAGGGCATGCACACATACATACTGTAAAAAAATACAACACACACAAGCAGGTAATTTTTTTATCTATACGACGTTCCTGTATGTACGATAAGACATGGTGTGTTTACCCAAACATACCTACAGCATGCTGCTTACGTAATAATGAGTACGATTTTTTTTGTATAAGTAACATAAGTTTTTTACAATAATTTTGCCATTTGTGTATATTTTGAACCTTTATGAATTTCATCTTTCATTCGAGTAAGGTCGGCTAAGAAAGTGGACTATCAATTTTCATATGTGACTAAAACATCAATAACGTAGAGATCCGTAGTGTGGTTGACCAGATTGGGAGATACAGATTCTTAAGCGACTGTATCTATTTGTTTATTCTCCTATAACAATCAATGTGCACTTAATAGCCAATAATGCCGCAGAACGCGAGTCTTGTCATTTTTCTTCTTCTCATATTTCGCGTGCAGTCTTTGATTTAATAAAATTACAAATACTCGACAGACGTTGTCCTGTCTTAAACATTAATATGAATATAAAATTAGTACAACCTCCAGGGTGGCCTGTGCCCAGCAGTGGATGTCATTTTATTCTTTCATAAGAACCTTCTGCTGTCATTAATAAGCACAACAAAGGAAGAATTAGCGAAATCGCTCCACCCGTTCCGGAGTTATAACATGACAACGAAAAGTGGCTTTGATTTTTATATAATAGAATATGGAGAAGGGCTGTGTTAAGACAGAGAAATTGCATTTTTTAATAAAGCTACGATAATTAAATATTTTCTACACACAAATTCTTTTCTCTCAAAAATCTACAACAATATTGTAAATGTAGAGTCGAATATCCACAAATCTAGAGATAATATTGTTTTAGTTTCAACATAAACTAGTGTACAGATATTACAGTGGCATACGGAATAGGTAATTTTACGTACTATTGAGATAAAAAAAAACTGGAAACGTTCCTCAACAAGTATAATTTAGGTAGAACAAAGGCAAATAGGAAAGAGACTATGATTATCCCGGTTTGTGTTGTCTACATGCTGTATTTTAAGTCATCATTAATGTCATATTTTGTTCGTATCGTAATATTATTTACAGAAGTAGGAACAATATCAATCAAGAAGTAGGACGGATCTGTCAAATAAAAGTCATGGAAAATTGTCTTTTTAAGTAGAAAAATTATGAATTAGTCTACATGTCAAGTTATGTTCTTGTTTTTTTGTAATTACTTACAAGAAGTACTTACTCATGTCTATGTTGATATCTTCGTATGTAAGTACGTGTGAAATGTTGCACAAAGGCATGCAGGGAGCCACGTCCGCGGGAAACCTGAGACAGTTCAGTGGTTCGCGACAAACTGCCACCAGACACGGCTATTGTGAAAAACAACAATATAATATTTAACTACCTAACTGCCTACTGCAAACTAATGTGTAAAACTATTATTGCACATTGCTTAGTAATCTACATTTTTTTTCTTTGTATGAAAAAGTGACAAATCTCTACATAGTAGGTACGCTTTTTTACAAGGGTCGATTTTCATGATATGCCTTTTTAACTGTGTGTAACAATATTTCTCTTTCCTCAATAGCCATCATACGTTTTTCACGTAGAACAACATGATGGAGACTTGTGTTCTAAATTTGAAACGCGGACGAGTCGGTGCTCGCGCACGTAAATAAACGCACACATCCACACACTGGCTCCACTACAAAACCATCGTTTTGACACTTGGTAGCATTTTATCTAACAATAAAAGTAACACTGGTTGTAGTTATGTCCCGTATCAATCGACATGAAAGGATTACGTAGTCGGTTTTTTTTGGTGTGACCGCCGCCTAATGTGATTTATTACAAAATATAGCATGTGGTTTATACACGTAACATTCGCAAACGCACACTAGGCGGCGGCGGCGGCGGCGGACCGAAATGTACAAGTGACGCATCGACTTCCGGTCGAGAAGTTTATTACGGAATCTGGTTTAGTTCCCGACTTCTACTGCTACTTACAAACATTAAATGAATGAATATTAAAACAATCATATTATGGGGATTATCACACGTTTTAAAAACCCTTACTCGTTAGCCAGCGATTGTTCCTACACAGAAAAATAATGTGGGTGAGCGCATAAATCGACCTCTGCATCTATTTAGCTTTCGAGGATAACCCCCACACTTAATAAAATTATAGACTAAGGTAGGATGATGAATATGAATAAAATAAGCTTAAGACAGTAAGCGTGTACCGTATGTAACGTAAATTAGCCTTTTGTTATCTAATGACGGCCGACCATCTATTGTAGCTTGATAGAAAGTACTATTTCATTGCAGTTATCTAAAAACAAAGAAGCAGGCTGGTCCCCGACGCGCCAGGCGGGAACAGCGGCGGCGCGGCGGCGGCGGCGGCGGCGCCACGGGATCGCCCGAGATTGGCGACATACACCGATTGATTTACAACACATCTTGAGATCAAAAGCTGATGTTGATTGCGTTTGCACTACGCCTCTACACGCGCCAATACGATCACGCGAAAAAGAAAGGAAAAGTATTAAATCGTTATACTCCTTAAAGTTTGTGAACGTCATTAGTTACCGCTCAAGTCCATGAAAGTTAAGAGTGAAAGTGAGTCATCAGCACCACCAAATAGATCAAACAAAATAAATAATGTTGAATCGATCAGTTGTGATATCAGTTCAGTTGTCAATATTGCGGTGCTTACGCACTAAGTCGGAGTTTGTGAGACGCGGAATCAGCTAGCGGCCGATGGTGGGGCGTCGTCGTTTGGCGACCGTCTGTCAGGTTCTGTAGAACCTTACGCAGCTTGGACTTTGATCTAAGCCCCGCGATCTCCGTCTCAAGATATATACTGTCTGACACTAGGAGTGTGCAGGTAAACGGCATCACGGTTGTACCTACACTACACAACACACTAGTCGGCCTTGCGACTGCCGCGCTCGCCTTTCGCTGCCAGAGGTTAACGTGTTTTTTCATCTAACTTTAGAAAGTAACGAGATACGCCTAGATGTGGCGACTGGGTTATCTTAGTTACGTTATACGGGCAAGGATTAGGCATTTTTAGACAGCAATTTTATTATTTATTTAAAATAACTCCAGGGATTACTTTACTGTGATTAAAGATTAATTTTACTGTGAGAAAAGATTACTGTCGCTGAAAGGTTTTGAAGAAGAAAGTTCAATTATTGATTTGATGGGGTCCAAGATAGTTACTAGAGTATAGGTATCTCACGATGGAGCGACCAGGTCGTTGAGTCACAGACCTTCTCATTCAGTTAGGGCGTATCCGGGTCGTCGGCACAAAGCTTATCACCGTTAAAATAAATGCTTCTGAGAATCATCCAAAGATTCCATTTCAGACACCATTTAGATTTATTCAACTTCAACAGCCAACCACCTAATCTTAAATTCAACAACAAGTTGTTGATAATGTAAAAAGCAACAAACTTGTTTTACAAACAAGGTGTGAGTAGCGTGTATGATCTCTGCTTTTAGCTGCAGGCATCACTGATCCTATGATACTGCGCAGTATATTACTACTTAAGAGTTCGCTGACATGTCCTGTGCAGTTTTATCTAAAAATGAGATATCTCTATAGATCATAATTAATATTTTCTACTGGCGTTAGTTGGACGTTATAATTATCATTTGATAAGGTAGCTACGTGAACAGGTGGTGCTTGCTTATAAATCCTGATTATAGACACATTTTATACGTTCGTACATTTAATCTGACGATTTAGTTAAGTTTTACTTACAAGGTAAGTACACACACAACTATTAGTAGTAAGCAAGCAAGTGTTGGCATGGTTTATCGTCATAAAATATTAGAGCTAACGGAACAATTCAAACGGCGAAAATTTCCTA
>SJJU01005645.1:0-29355 GCA_012932125.1 Conopomorpha cramerella | reverse complement strand
GCCTATGTTAGGTAATGTTTGATTAAAAAAATATTCAATGGCTATAAGACGTATTAATGTAAAACGGCCTCTCCAATTGCATGCCACTGTGATCTGTTTTCGGCTCCTCGCATCCAGCTTCTTGCGAATATCATCAGTTGCTTGTTGAAAATTTGTAAAAAAAGATGTAATGTATAAACTATTATAGTTTAGTGTAATAATAGTATGTAAATAGTAGTAGTAGTAATAAATGTAAATAATAGAATAAAAAATGAGATGAGACATTAACTGGTCAATTAAACTGGGTATAAAGTCAAAAAGTTTAAAGCCACTGCCAAGCGAACATTATAGTGTTTTATGTTTTGTCCTCGGGTATTTTTTGTCGAGGCATATTATCATTTGGAAACAATAATACTTATTAAGAAGATCCTCCATTGCATAAATAACTAGGTATTAGTAACTTCACTATTTGTAAAATTCACGTTGTACCATCTGCCACTGAAAACCCCGACTCCTAACTCATCGCAAAACTTAATAGCAAAAGAATACACAGAAATATACAAAACAATATTTATTTACAACATCTGCATGTATCACAGTTCGCTTCGATAGCAACAGAAGAGGGTGTAACAAAACGAAGTAAGTTATTTATTAGTGGTGTAATGTTTTTGGACTAGACGATCTGGTGTTGGATTATTGACTTAGGCGACGGGGGCGACGGGGAGGTGGGATCCCTGGGGCTGGAAGCCGTTCTCGTCAGCGACGTAGGTCACGGTGTAGACAACACCATCGGGTCCGGTGTAGGAGAACTGGCCTCGGACAGCGATGGCCTCATTCTCGGCTCCAGCGTTCACAACCTGACCTTCCTCCTGTTGGCTGATGCCGTTGCTGGTCTCCAGACTGTAATTGAATGGTATGAGGATGAATAATAAAATATGCCAATTGTTGTAGTGAGGTTTGAAGTGATTGGAGTATTTGGAGAGGCCTATGTTCAGCAGTGGACAGGTATGGACTGATGATGATGATGATGATGAAGTAGTATTTGATACTGGCTTATTTTAGTAAAATGTTGACAGTAAAACTCGAATTGAAGAGTAGGTACTTATAAGTATTGATTATTGTAAATTAAAGGTTTGTTTGTCCAATACAATAGGTATGGAACATCAGAACATTGATCAATAGCATTCCAATTTCAATGAACAAATACAGAAGGTAATGTAAAAGAAAAATCAATGAGTAACTTACGCGTATTTGTATCCATCGACACCAATGTTGTCAGCGTCGTAGCGGAGGATCTGGGCGTCAGCGTCAGGGTTAGCGGGGGCGGCCAGGGCGGCGGCGATCACCACGGCGAAGACAATGAACTGCAATGGAACAGTCACAATACTATTAAAACATTTGAAATGGATACAGACACATGTTTTTTAAAACGTCACAAATGTTTAAGTAGGTACATCACTTCACTCAGTTTATGTCGAAATTCCAATTAATTAAGCAATTATTGTTCAAAGAATCCGCAATGTTCGAACAACATGACCGACCGTCTTCGAACGGTCAGAGGTCACGAAAGTAGTATTTCTTAAATTCTTATATAGTTTTTTTTTAACGTACCGATTTCATTTTGATTGGTTGTGTTTTGTTTGGTTGTTGATGCGATGAATGCTATCGAGCAACTGATGCTGGCTTGTTGCGTCCCCAGCTTTATATAGTGGTTGGAAGATGCGTCCCATGCAAGGACACGCCGCCGCGACATTTGAACTGGGGACACCTTACCTGTTAGATCAGAAATACTCGTAGATAATACGTGTATCTAATGAATAATTTGGGGGACTTATGGTATTTTGTATAGACAAACAAGATTGTGTTTCATTGATTTAGTTTACATTAAATATCTCGTCGACTTTGTTACGCACTCATCATTGCTTAAATTTATTAAGTAATATAATGGGTAATAAAATAAATAATATTGTGTATTGGTAAATGGCATTCCATAAGCCCAACGGGTATCAAACAAATAAATAAAAAGTTTAATTAGTTGATGTAAAGAGTGAAATACAAAAACATTCCTGTGTTAACGGAATTTATACAAGTAAGAAAATAACGTTTATTTTATTTAATGTAACAATAATTTAAAAAATTAAATCACGTCAAACTTCGTAATATATATCATTGAGGAATTTATCTAGACTCTTATATTTAACTTAATTTTATGAGTGCATTTTCAACTTCTCTAAAAACAGTAGAAATGTTTTGCTGATCACCCTAAACAACATGATTGGACTAGTGGTCAGGGCACTTGTTTCCAGGACTTACTTTCCCACCTACGACGTATGTATTTATTTATCTGGGTGTTTTAACACATTGGCGGACAGTAAAATAGACACAATAGATGTTTTATTGTTATGACGCCTATAGGCGTTTACTGTCCGGAAAACAGATAAAAAGTACGTTAATAGTTATATAAATTATATCAGTATCTGGAATCATCTTATATACTATCCTAATTTAGAGTCAGGTGACTATTTTAGGAAATGTCCCGTCATGCAAGAACCCGGCTCGAGATACGCTGATGAGATTGTCTGGTGTCAGTTACGTTTCGCGATTGGTCCGTCAGGCGCTGTCTGCACCATTAGAAATTAACAAAATACTCGGCAATATGTTCTCTGCTCGAATTAAATAAGGTTTCTATACAGTTTACCATACACATCGAAGAAATTATGAATATAGATAGAAACCTGGAATATAATAACTTTAGCTCCGTACCTGTGCTCAAACTCTCTCTCACAGATCCTCAGGTAACGTTTGTCCTGCTCTAATCGTGTTCGTGTAAAAGAGACAAAATAATTTTTTTTCAGAGTAATATTGCCATTGGAAGCTTATTAAGGATTAATAATCAATGCTCGAAAGTCATAGTCCATACTAATACAAACATTTTCATGTTTGCTAATTCTATATAGGATGAAATCTCTGTATCTACTAAAGGATTATAATATATTATTTTGTCAATAGTACTTTACCGCATTGTTGAAAATTGTGAATCGGAAAATCTATATAAATATAATTAATCGCAGTCCCTCCCGCTGTCTGACCCAATTCTCGCTTAGATCTTTAAAACTAAGCAAAGGATTTTGATGTGTTTTTTTATAGAGTTATCCGATAGCAAGATTTAAATACATGTATACAGGGTTACCTACTGGTTAAGTCGGCCTATCCCCGCTAAAGGCTAATAGTAGACATCATTTCTGATTTTACTTTGGGACTCCCTAGCCTAAGCTTTTCTGACTATTCGACTCTTTACTAAAAAATCCACCTTAAACCTATTTTCAAAATATTTAATTTGTATCTTAATTATATTTTTACAAAATATTGCAAAGCACTTTAACTTTTAACACTCCCTGGCAACTATAGATTAGTAAAGTTATCTACATAATCTAATTTTAAAAAATAATCATAATCTTTGGCTATCAACATAATTCATCATCTTATACTCAATGTAAAACAAATGAAAGCAGGTTTAAAGGTAAAAAGTTGGATTTATTTTTATATTTCAAAAGTCGAATATACAGAAAAGAGTTAAGTTTAAGGGGTGAGATAAACTGAATAACCAAAAGAAACATCGCGATGCACAACTAGTCAAAAAAATTGTTGAATTAGGTGCGAAATTTCGAAACACAAAGTTGACTGAAGATTATTCTAAAAAATCATGCTCGTCTTGACTAGGATTAGAAAATTTAAAGGATTATTTACAGTGCGAAGATGGAGTTCCTACCTACATATATGGGTGGCTAAGAATGTGGTATATCAATTTTGTTGACATGTCCTGTGTCACTAAAAACATTAATAGGGTAATTTTAACATTTTTTTTTAGATGGAAATCTATTAGCTTGTGCCAATAATTGTTGCCAGTGTCGTGTGTGAAAAAACAATCGTATATCGTATGACTATGTCAGATAGTACTTTTTGTTTTAAAAATTGCATGAACTTTTAAAATAAGATAAGATCTAGTGAAAGTTCGTAGTCGCATTACAGTAATTATTATGATGAAAGCCTACTGGAGTTATTAATAAGGTAGAGTTGTTATTTTATGGCAAATTTCCTCTAATATCTAGTGACATTCATGTGAGTTTTATTAACTTTATGGTGGTGAACAAGATTCTTCGCCGACTGTATACGGAGTGTAAAAGGACCCCCAGTAATAGTCTTAGAAACATTGTTGGGTTCGTCAATATGAATAAATGCTACTATGGCGCCAATGCTTGGAATTAAAAAAAAAATTCATCTCCATACAAAATAGACAATTTTTTGCGTCGGGAAATGTTATTTTGTATGGAGACAACTTTTTTCATTTCCACACAATGTCGCCATAGTAAAAGTTGTTCGTTTTGATTAGCCCACCAACATGTCTAAGACAAATTGCTCGGGGTGCTTAAGAATCAATGTGCAGTTTTGGACCCTGAACAGTTTTATTATAGTATAGATTTTTTATTTTTATACAAGGCCTAAGGTACTTAAAATAATAATGACGGAATAGCTACTATTCGGAAAATAATACCAAGCTCAACTTAATTTGTCTATGAGCACAATTATCAATTTTAGTAAACCTGTAATAACCTTTGTGTTAGAGACGCCTAACACTTCTAAATTAATAAAATAACTTCATAAACTAACGAACAGACTTCAACCAGTACTAGTCGCCTCTATACATATTTTAAACTTCCCCACGATTTATCTTGGTTTGCCATAATCAAACCCTAACTTCCTTATCATTGGACCACCTTTGAAGTACCATCTTCTTTAAAAAAAAACATCAAAATAGGTTCATAAAGGACGACGTAATTCGCGAACAAACCTAAAAAAACATTATATTACTGTCTAATTGAGAAACCTCACTTTTTGATGTCATTTAAAGAGTACTACAACTCTTCCGCTCATTCAGTTGTTGACTGTACATAATTATCATTTCTGGCTTTATACATACGAAAATAGTTCATGATACACGTGACTGTAGTATGCATAATATATGTATGGTATTTACTTAATGTTTGTTTGTACAACCAAGTATATTATTCACTACAGTAATTACTTACTAATATAATTACTTACTTAGGCCCCTGAACTCTTGAATATATCCCAGATCTATTCAAAAGCTCAGGGACCTAAATCTACAGCTCTCTGGAAGCCCTGGGACTTAAGTCTCCTATAATATTCTACAATCTGATAATTACATCGCTCCGGCATTGTAGCGGCAAACGTTGTGTATTGCTGATTTACTACGGGTGGCAGTGAAACGAGAGTAACGAAGTCAGCAATGCACATCGTTTTCCGCGACGATACCAGGAGACTTAATTCCCAGGGCTTCGTAGGTCCTGACTACTGCCTCGACAGTCGTCCCTAATTGAAATCTGTTTACATTGAAAACGTCAAACGGTTGCGTTTGGGAAGCTACGTCGAGTCTTAACATCATCGATCCCACAGTCTTCAATCAGTGCGTCCTAACTGTGATGACACACGGAGCTGAGAGGCGGACATTTACGGAGCGGCTGGCCCACAAGCTCAAAGTCGTAAAGCGTACTACGGAAATGTCTATACTGGGTGTGTTTCTGAAGAAGAAAAGAAGCTATCCGAGGTTATCCGACATAGAACCATCAAAAGTCATCGATATAACTCATTGGATTAGCAAGTTGAAGTGACAGTGATCCGGCCAGATTAGAAGTAGAACCGATGGCCGTTGGTGGAAACTAGTTCTCGAGTGGAGACCGCGTCTCGGCAAACGGAGTGTGGGTCGCCTCAGGCAAGCTGGACCGATGACTTGCAGAAGCGGGATGCGAGCAGCCGACAACAAGCCACAGTGGCGTGTAATTAAAGAGGCCTGTGTCCACCAGTGGATGAGCCAATGATGATGATGATGAAGAGCAGTTTATCCCATTTCCGTGGGAAATTCGGGTTATTTGTTTTAAAACATTCGCGAAAATGTATAAAGTCACTCCGCCCATGAAACCAAAATATGTTTCCCAGGATGCCCGGCTCATACCAGCCGTTGAGCTGAAGACATTTAAACTTCTGTTGTCTTAATTTGACTGTCACGAAAGTATTATGGGCTAGCGGTACTCATCGCTCCGCCAAAAACCTTTTTAACATTAAGGTTTTAGTTATTTCAAAACCCAAGGATAATGTTCCATTCTGACCTATACGACGAATTGTACAATTGTAATAAAACGAAACACTTTAAACAATGTTCATATGTCCACCTATGTTTAAGTAGGTAAATACATTACATAGATTATTATGTAAATTAAAAAAATATTCTAGTCCGAAAATACACTTACAAATGGTTTAAAAAAATACGTTTAATCGAATGTGGGGTAGGCAGAAGCACTCTCTAAGCGAATGTCCACGGTTCACCAAGCGTATTTAACCCAACGTGACAAGGGGTGAGCCTATTGCCGTTATAGAGTTCACACACCATGTGGTATGCGGGTTTCATTATTATGTTGTCCTTCTCCGTATGAGCGTTGCGTTGCGTACACAGAGTCTGAAAAACATTGAGAAAACCATTATAGAGGACCTCGTCTATTTATTTGGAAATATGCCTAGTTACCATATTTATAGTCCTGTGTCGTACTTTTTAAGTACTTATCTATATCTATACTTTTAATAAAATTGTTCAGGGGCCAAAACTGCACTTTGATTAATTTTACGAAAAAATCAGTTGAATATATCAATTTACCATTACAGGAACCGATTGACATATTCTGTTTGTCCGCAAATCACGTCAAAACGGCTGAACAGATTTTGATGAAATTTGGCACGAAGATACCTTATACACTGAAATAATATTTTGGCTAACTTTTTCAGCGTTTTGCACGATAGTAGATGCGGAACCTTCACACAGGTCGTTTTTATTGAAACGAACCCTTCTCGATTGAATGGCGTCGTGATATTTTGTATTGCGATAAGTGATCTAAACGTGCACACGCATCACTGCACTGTGAACTTTGCGACACGCCGACATGAGATATGCTAAACACCTGAGCCAACACTGCTACACTCTCGTAGTTTCGTAGTTCATTTTTAATTATTTATATACATTACTAGCAAACACGGCGAACTCCGTTTCGCCGCCAGATGGCTTCGTTTCGTTTTCCCGCTTTCTGTTGAAATTTTTCTTAAATTTTCTGTGCTATAAACCTTACGGAGCCTGAGACCTTTCCAACGAATGCCAAACCGTGGAAATCGGTTCGTGCGTTCTGAAGTTATAGCGTCAGGGAGGAAAACCCGACTTATTTTTATATAGTAGAGAATAATTAAATTTTTCCTAACACAGGTTTAAAACTTAACTGGGGAGTCTAAAGACTATGTTTAAAACACTATGACAAATAAAGATATTTTGTATTTTGTATAATTATAATTTCAAAGTTAATTGAAAAAAAAATCAGTCTGAGCTTTGAGTTCTACATATAAGTACTGAGTGTAAAAGGACCCCGGATAATGGTCTTAGAAACCCAACAACGTGTCTAAGACCATTGCTCGTGATATTTTTATACTCAGCATAGATTTCATGCATTATATAGTAGAGAAAAAGTTAGTATCAGAATTGAACTCGTGCAAAGCCGAGGTAGAGATGATCAAAGTTTATGGTCGCTAATGATTCTCATAATCATTTCGGGGTAAATTCCAATAGTCACCAGGCTTGGAAGGCGGGTTGGCGATCGCAGTGGTGCTGTGGTTTAACTCACAGAGATCGCTGCTGCCCGTCCTCTGGAGAGTTCCCTATGTCGCCTCTTACAACCCCCGAGATGGGAAAAGTTGGTCTTGGGTGGTGACACATGTATTCTGTTCGCCGTCACCAAACGGCACGGTACGCCGCGTTGCGATGTATAAAAAAAATTACACGACTTTCGGCTCAGGATACAGCTGGATTGGTTGCATACAACTAGGTACCTACTAATTACAGAGGCATGCACTTAAATTATTATTATAATAGGGAAATTATGCATAATTCTCAAGTGTTTGCAATTATTAGTAATAGGTACTTATGATAATGTATGTGTATGTCCTTGCGGCGGTATTAGCATTTCATTTTTCTGAACGAATTTTTACATCAAATGGTAATCATGGTCTTCCTTTTATTTCTGACATACCTTCAGCAAAAATAATCCTTATGATGAAAACTTAGGATAGTAGATATATAAGATAGGTATGATAAAGCTGCAATTATTCCGCTATTATATGAATTGTAACCTTGCTCTGGAATCACTCTATCAAAAAAAAACTCTATCAAAGTCCGCTGTATACTTTTAAAGATATAGGTAAGGGATAGACAGTTTTATACTATGTATTGATTAATTGAAGGGCCCGTTGGTTTATTGGTCAGCATGTCTGCCTCAATTCCGTAAGGTCGTGGGTTCAATTCCCACCGCTGACTGGTACTAGGTGGTGAACTGTTAAGTACCTGTTGGATGTCTCTGGGTGTTTTATTTATATAAGTACTAGCTATCCGCCCGCGGCTTCGCTCGCGTGGACTTCGGTAATATTGCGGTATAAAGGAATATTTTTGGTTTCCCTCTGGAATATCAATTTTTCAAAGCAATCGGTTCAGTAGAAAACGGAACAAACAAACTCACTTTCCCATTTATAATCTTAGTGAGATAAGATGTATTTAAAAAGAAAAAAAATATTTAAGTACGTATATTTCGGTGTCTGAATTTCATAACACAAGTGCTTTACCTACTTGACATGAGACGAAGGCAATGTGTGTATTGTTGTACAATATTTATTTACGACATAGGTTTAGATAATTGACAATATATTCTAATAATTTAGTCATTTCATGTTCAACAAATCAAACCTAAGTACTGTATTATTCTTTAAAGCTTACCGTTGTTTGGTGTAAATGAGTCTCCAAGCTGTTAGCTTGACCCAATTTCAGTACGACGTGAACGGATTCCATTCCACTTATTGTAACCTTTGCAGATGTCACACTATATCTTGTCCGGTTCATAAAATTAATTCTAACAACTCACTTGTAGTATGCAAGTACCATTGTAAGTAACTTTTAAAATTAAGCTTTGTTAACTTAATGTTTCAAAAGATTTGCATGCATTTGAACATGAAACCAAATTATGGTAGTTAGATAGGCCACCATGAGCCATGGGCCCCTATCCTGGTAATGGCGAAGTATCCGTTTATATAACTGCCCCATCATCAGCTACATGACATCCACTGCTGGACTAGGACCTCTCCCAATGACCTCCATGATAAATTGAGGGGAAATACCATTGATAGTAATTTATAGGTTTATGTCCAAGTTAGCCAACGTTATTGTTTTATGAAAATGTGGGAGTTTAATTGTAATGTCTTATAGTACTTTTGTTTATATAGAAATAACATACATACATACACAAAGTCGCACAGTGTGCTATGGAAAGGGCTATGCTCGGCGTTTGTCTGAAGGATCGAATCAGAAATGAAGTGATCCGACAGAGAAACAAAGTCATCGACATAGCTCATCGTTTTAGCAAGCTGAAGTGGCAGTGGGCCGGCCATATTAGCCGTAGAACCGATGACCGTTGGGGAAAACGAGTTCTCGAGTGGAGACCGCGTCTCGGCAAACGGAGTGTAGGACGCCCTCAGGCAAGGTGGACTGATGATATACGCAAGATGGCTGGCAGAAGCTGGATGCGAGAAGCCGAAAACAGATCAGTTCGAACAGATCAGAACAGATCAGTGGCGTGCAATTGGAGAGGCCTATGTCCAGCAGTGAACAAATATGGGCTGATGATGATAATGATGATACACTTCACGCCGTCTCCCAGAGGGGTAGGCAGAGACTACAGATCTCCATTTGTCACGGTCCTGACATACCCCTTTCGCTTCATCTACATTCATACATCTTTTCATACATGACCTCCGGTTTCGAGTACTTTTCACGCCACCTTCGGCCAGGACATAACATACAAATAATGAAATAGAAATAACATACACATGTAACTGCACAACATTCGACATTAGCATTATCCATTGAACATCAGCCATTTTTTTCACATCCTAACATCTCTTAAATACTATACCAGGTACTGTCGAACAAAAAAGTGGTCTATCATTTTTGATGACATTGCCTGTGTCGCCAAAACAACAACAATGTAGACCTGTTATATTGTGACACATAAATTACCTTAATGTCTATAACATTCATACGAGTACCTTAGGGCGCTAGACCAGATTTCTAGCCGATTATACCTTTCAATAAGTTAGTTGTGTGTAGGCGTTAGTCATCGACTGCACTTTCTCGGTGCTCAGACAAATAAATGCACATAATACGACCAAATACGGTCTAATACCAGATCCTTGGCCAAAAAAACTCCAGGTCAGATCGTATCAATTGAATACTAATAAAAAGCCTTGATCGAGAGCTTTGTCTAAGCTTTTAGTGTATTTAGTCTGATGGAACAACCAGTGCATTGTTACACCAACACTTTATTGGACTTGAGCCTGTAACTCCCAACTACAGCTGACTAGACAATGGAATAAAAATGCGAAGCTTGGAAACTCAAAAAATAACCGCTTGGAAACGGCCATCTATTACTTACTAACCCCGAGATCTTCATGAACTTATTATTTCATCATCGTCATCATCACCCATTTTTGTTCACCGTTGGACTTATTATTTATAAACTCGTAATTGGTAAAGAAAGTACAAAAAATAATTTACTGTCAACTTTAGAGAAAAAAGAACCGACTTCAACCGTCGCTCGCCCTTACGATTTTTTAAAGTTCCTCTAGATTTATCGGGTTTGCCATTGTCAAACCCTGACTTCCCTATAATGAACTTACCTTTAACCTTATAATGAACTAAAAAGTCCTTAGTTATGACCTTTGAAATATCTTCTTTCCAACAAAAAAATAATCACTAAAAAGATATGTCTCGGCAAACAGCGTGTACGGCGCCCTCAGGCAAGGTGCACTGATGATATGCGCAAGATTGCTGACAGAAGCTAGATCCGAGAAGCCTAGTGGCGTGTAATTGGAGAGGCCTATATCCAGCAGTGGACAAGTATGGGCTGATGATGATGATGAAAAAAAATATATCGGCGAACAAATATAAAAAGCGTATGGTCAAATTGATTAAGACTTCTTTTTGTAAGTCGCTTAAAAAAATTGAGGTTTAAATTAATTAATAACTGAACTGGTAATAATTATTCCAAAGGTTAGTTTGGTGCTATTCTATCTGCAGAAATAGCTTTGTGATGAACTTAATTGTCCTTAGGATGCAAGTTCAGTGGTTCTCGAGCAAAAAGCAACAGGTTCCATTGAAACGAGCGACGGCTATTGTCAATTAATTACACAACTATTGGATTTAGACACAATCCGTTCATCCAACTGTGTTGTTTGTGGGTATAGTGTCATTTTATCTTTTTGATAAACCCTAGTTTAACTATGATTTTTAGTAGTAATAACTGTTGAAAACTTGGTATTTTCTTTGAAGAAAGAAATCTTTCAGTGATCTTATACATATAGTTGTCTGTTATGTCAGCTGGCAATGGAAAGGTTGAGTATTAAAATTTACTGTACCGAAATACCTCTTCTTAAAAAAGTCTTGAAAAACATGGCATACAAAATGCGTGAACCCATAATAATAACAATGTAGCACAATCTAGCCAGTCTTGAAATATGGTTAGTTGTGAGTAACTTACCTACTACCTACCCACCTAATCTTTTTCACATAATATGTTAATATTATTTCGTAGGTTTAGTGCTGTACTCTTCTTTAAGAAAAATCGATGCATGTGTGATGCTTGAGATGCATTTGTTTCTTTTTGACACTTATCATGATTAGAGTGAGACAAAGCATAAAACTTTCAGAATACTGATCTAAATCACGTTTTGCCTTCTTGTAATAAGAACGGTTTCACTAAGTAGTGTCGATCAAAAATCTGCTTTATTACCTTAAGGTTGAAACTCACATGAATGTCATTAAGGTTCATTGTTTACTTGTCACAATATAACAACTCTACCTTATTGATTTTTTTGTGAAACTGATACACCACTTTCCTGGTCGACCGTACACCAACGTAGTGGTGGTGTACTAAGAACGATTATAGTCGGCGTCACCTAAGAAGGAAATTCTGACACATTGGTAACCCATGAACAATTTTTAGAATGGATGTGGCTGACAACCAAATTTATGGCGATGACATTTGTATCTCAGCGTTGAACATCCTAGCTCGTTGTTATCAATTAATAGAGATGTGATTTTCTTTGAAAGCAAGTAGATGCGCACGTCTCCAGAGAAAGGCCCGTACGCCGAGAGGCAGGTAGGGCTTGGGTGGTGGTGGGATTATCCCTGATATTTTTGTTCATGAATCGAAGTGACGTTTCGATTATGGAGTTATATGTAAAATAAATATAATAAGTTGTACAGCACGTATTAGGAACGGCTAAAATAGGTTTCATCTTGTCGAAACGTTGAATGCATTGTCTGTTGCTCATAAAACATATGTGACGACTATAATTGATGGTAACAAAATATCACTCATAAATCGATTCGAAAAAAATCTATATTTCAAATGTTGTACAACACTATCAGTCTAGGCTACGCATGTTAATCGACTTATCAGAATTTGCTTCTTACGTGACGCCGACTATTGTTAAAGAAACCTTTTCATCGTCATTATCATCAGCCGCATGTCGTCCACTGCTGGACGAGGGCCTCCCCCAATGATTTCCATGATCACTTGGAACTGCCAATAATCGCCACGCTTGGCAGGCGGGTTGGCGATGACGAAGTAGTGTTGTGGAGAGTCGACTCACAGAGAGCGCTGCTACCCATCTTCTAGAGGGTTCCCTCGGCCGCCTCTTACGATCCTCATGACAGGAAAAGTTCAGTTGAGGTGGTGACACATGTATTCTATTCGCCGTCACCACACGACCTTGTAATTGTCACTTACGATTCAATTTAATTATAAACGCCATCAATACGATGACGACGCCGCAATATAAACTAGGTCACCGTTACAAATATTAGATATTCAATATTGTGTGACCATCCGATTCACAACAAGTGAGCATAAGCAATCGAAGGAATAAATCCTCTCGTAATGTTTCATCATGATAATTTATGTCAAAACTTGCACTAAAATACCTCCTACGTCGGTAGTATATAAACAGATTATTATGTACACTCTGGTATGCGACAGTCCATTTTGAAATAGAGTATAAATTATTAAAAATAACGCAAGGAATTTGGATAAACCGATAAACTTGCATCTGTCATTTACCACTTTTCAAATGATACTAGATTAGATAGATACCTAGTCGTGTTCCATAAGCAAAAACAATATACGTACCTTCTCAAAAATTATAAAACGAACGGCATCAACGTATGTACTTAAAGTATATAAGACGTCCTTATTTTGATACCTTTAAATGGTACTGAAAGCCTTTGCCCAGAAATGAGAAACGAACCAGGTTGAATGAAAAAAAAGTGGTTAATCCACTTTTTACCTATACAAAATCATCCATCACCGTCACATCACGTACCTACTTCTGGGTCACCAAACAGTGAATGTGGTCCTTGTCAAAGCAAAGCCTGCATGTCACTTAGGTCGAGTATTGCAAAATACAGCTAGTACAATTCTTCTTACCAGTTACCAGAACTTATATTCGTAGGCTGGGATGGGAAAGCGACACTTATGCCATACGATCCAAGGTCAAATTACCGCAGGAAAAGAGGAAATCGTCAACGTGAACAACTCACATCCCACCTCGAGTGAGAGGAGGCGCCTCCCATGAAGTCCTTTGGCTTAGCATAAAGAATTTTCCCAAAGGTTCTAGGTAGCCAAGAAGCATCAGGTCAGAAGCAACAGCAGAAGGTCATTATTATTATTGTATTCAGGAGACTCATATAAGGCCAACGTTGCAGTTTCCATGGCGACTAGGTTTTTCGCCTCAATGACCAATAATTTTAAAGAAAATGAACTCAACCAGTAATATGTGACATATTTGTTGTTTTCTCATAGACGACATTATTGGAACTAAACCTAATTTTAAATGGGACCACCAGCTTTCAAATAAAAAACGATTCATTCCAATCGTTTTACCCATGCCGACAAATTGAGGACCTCCTCCTTTTTTTAAGTCGTTTAAATAAAAGTCGTTATTGTGTAATACAGTGGTGGAAAAAAATGCTAGCATTACTTACTGACATTGGCTACACTCGTGCCAATACTTAACATACCAAGGTGCTATGATAAAAATTCCATCGAGTTGTCTCTTCATAGTATATTTGTGTAATCTGTCTTATTCAATACTGTTAACGTTACTTATACGTAGTTACTTATAGGTACGTAATATATATATCGAAGATGCTTCAATATAAATTTTTACGCGAAATTGGTTTTTTCGGCAACATTAAGAAATTTCGTTTTATGCTAAATGCCAACTTCAATCAAATCCAATAATGAACAAAAAATGCATAAAAATTAATGTATTTTCATTGAGTTGCTGATAATATCACGCGTGTATTATTAAGGGCGCATCAGAAAGTATTTTATGAACTTTAATGCTACTATTTTGCACCTTTTTACATAATTTTCTTGTCATGGCGGCCATTAAAGAGATATAATGAGCATTACAAAAATTAATACTTTAAATGTTAACGTGTGTATATAGGCGTTGTTAAAAAATATATTTTGTATTACGACTCTCCGATATAATTTACGATATACGTTTTAAAACCTTAACTCCGTTGATAACTGAAGTTGCATGTAGGTAGGTACCCATTAAGGTCGTGATAATTTAAGGGCGTCTGATAATTTTACCTGCACGAACAGAAGCACAACGACTGCTAGTTGAAAAGAAGAATCGAAATAATTAATTTAAAATAAACCTTCGCGTGTAATTCAATATCGTGGCATTGATTGATCACAGTTTTCGTAAATGCAAAAATGATCAAAATGTCATCATTTTGTGTTTTTTTAACTATCAAAAATATTCTTGCACTGTAGTAGATACATTGTAAAGTCCTTGTGGACGACACCTTAAATGTCGAAGACGTTGAACGAATGTGAATAATATTTTAATAGTGCATTTCTAAATCAGTTCGGTAGGGGACAGTAAATAACATTATGTCACAGAGGAGTGATACTATGGCGCAGTATGTTAACCGCGTTAGTTAAGCGGTAAGCACAGTTGAGACGCTACCAAAACGAAAACTTAACCGGATTTCTTCAATCTCTATACCTACCTACATATAAAAATCTCTCTCGTTTCTTCTTTTATAACGTATTCTATATTATCCAAAGGTTACCTAGGGGAACAACAACCCCTATGGAGTCACTAGAAGTATGTTGAGAAGTATGTCTTTTTTACTAACTGTATCAATATTTTTAAAATTCAGTAGAAAAAGTTTGGACATTTTGTTTTTTTTTAATATATATAAACGAAGTTGTATACAATGTAAACTTCATTTAGGTATTAAATGTTAATTTAAATTTCCCGCTGACACAATACTGACAGCTGTCGCCGTCAGTGCGCGGTATTGGATTCTACGTTAAGTTTTTGATTTTCAACTGTTGCTTTTTTAAAACGGATTCCCTGAACGATCACTTAACTCTTTTAATAAATTTTATAAGAAAATAATACTTTAGTGAAATAATAGCTTTAAGTGTTGTTTCTCTTTTCAGGTGAGTACCTTAGTTTACCTTTAAGTAGTACTAGATTTGTAAAACAAACCAAAACGATAATAAAAATTGATTTCTCTTTTCAGAGCAACAAACATCTTTTATTTCACTTATAATCAATAAATAATAACGTATTATAAAACAACACAGCTATATACATAACAATGGAAAAACTAAGGTTTGAATTTATGGTAAAAGCAGGCGAAGATCCAAAAACAAACATAATATGTGTAACCTCATTAATGGACACAGACAATAATACTTTTCTTATACCAGAACAATTTCAACCAATAAGGTTTCATGAGAAACTTTTGAACACTCCAACCTACAAAAAAGTGAAAAATTCAATACAAAAAAGACATGAGAGCAGAAAAGTATGGATTTCCATAAAGGACAACTTAGAGGGTGTCTACATGGACGAAGATCAAAATATACAGTTTCAAGGATATTTGTTACAAGAGGTCACTCCTCATACATCAAAGTCGACAACCACTAGTGGAGTTTCTGAAGAAATACTAACAAGAATCCTCGAGAATTTTTCAGATATGAATAAGGATGTTACATCCAAACCCCAGAACATAAAACATATTATGGAAAAATTTGTGATTGAAAAATTTAACAAAAAATCTTCAAATGTATCCCAGTGGATGGCTTTCTTTGAGGCAGAATGCTTACGTGTTGGAATCACACAAGACATTATGAAAATTGAAGGCCTTCGGTTATTTTTAGAAGATTCTTGTTTGGACTGGTACAGCTCAATGCTCATAAAACACACAATACAATCAGAATGGTCTGTATGGAAACAAAGTTTTTGTAATACATATGCATCTAAAGGATGGACCCCAGTAAGGTATGCAATGTTATACAAATATAGACAGGGTACTTTGCTTGAATATGCATTAAAAAAGGAACGACTTCTTTTGGAAAACAACAAATCTATGGATAAAGTAACCATAATTGACCTAATCGCTACTGGGTTGCCAAACTTCATAACCGACAAAATTGATCGAAATAACCTCAAAGAAACAGAAGATTTGTTTAATATCATCCGAAGCTTAGAACATTTGGTAAACAAGAAACCTGCAGAGAAGAACACAGGAAATTATGAAAACAAACCCAAAGAAAAAGAAGTATACAAGCCTTGCAAGATATGCGAAAGAGAAAACAAATTAAATCGATATCATCCGGAGTCCGCTTGTTGGTATAGGTATAAAAACAACGACAGGCCAAAGCGAGACCAGGTAAGACATGTTAATAACTCAGAGTTAGAGATAGAATTGAATGATATAAACCCAAAAAACTAGTTATACCGCCATTAATTAAAGTAAAATTACTGATAAATGATACCATAGAAGCTTTGGGAATTTATGATTCAGGGTCCAATGTTTCCCTGATAAATTCTAAATACTTATCTTTAAAAAATAGATTAACTTATAATAATTACCCAAACTTAAAAACTATTAATGGCGTAAAAAAATCTACAGGTATAGTAAATTTAAAAATAAAAATATATGATATAACCCACTATATGAACATTTTTGTTATAGATAAGGAAAATTTTGAGTATGATTTTCTAATAGGTTTAGATTGCATAGAAAAATTTCATCTTATACAAAATGATAAACTTGAAATTTCACAAAATACTACATATTATAATAAAAATACAAGAACCATTCCTGGCTACACAGGTAAAAGAGAAACTGAACAAATATATACTAAAACAAAAGATCTCGAGGCTTTTGTTAAAAACAATAATTATATAAAAAGAAATTATGAGGTGAACTTTAATGAACACATCTATACAAATAACTTTAATATTGCAATAAACCACCTAACATCTATGGAACAGTCGCAAATAGATAGACTGATTTATAAATATAAGTCACTTTTCGCTAGAGATAGGTATGATATTGGGCTGGTAAAAGGCTATGAAGCACACATTGATTTATTAGTTGACAGATATTGTGCTAAAAGACCTTATAGATGCACTATTCACGATAAACAAGAAATAGAACTACAGATATCAAAATTATTAGAAAAAGGCTTGATTGAAGAGTCATATAGTCCTTTTGCTGCCCCAGTCACATTAGCTTATAAAAAAGAAGAAGGAAAGAAAACTAGATTATGTATTGATTTCCGCGATTTAAATAAAATAGTAGTTCCTCAATCACAACCGTTTCCATTGGTTGAAGATTTAATGGTAAAAACAAGAAACTGTAAATTCTATACAAAGCTAGACATAAATTCTGCTTTTTGGGCTATTCCCTTAAGGATCACGGACAGACCGAAAACAGGTTTTGTGACACAAGAAGGTCACTTCCAGTGGACCTGTTTACCATTTGGGCTAAAAACATCCCCAGCAATTTTTCAAAGAATTCTCAGTAGCATCATCAGAAAACATAAATTAGCAGACTTTACAGTAAATTTCATTGATGATATATTAGTTTATTCAAAAACATTTACAGAACATATTGAACATTTATCACTTCTACTAGAGGCCATTTCAAAAGAGGGTTTTAGGCTAAAATTTACAAAATGTGAATTTGCACAAGATTCAGTTAAGTATTTAGGTCACATAATCAAGGATAATACCATCACTCCACTCAATGATAATTTGGTTGCCATTAAAGATTTTCCTGTCCCAAAAACACAAAAAAATGTTCGCCAGTTTTTAGGTAAAATTAATTTCTATGGAAAATACATACAAAATATAGCCATGATTTTAGAACCTTTACATAATTTGTTACGTAAGAAACAACCTTTCATTTGGACAGAGGAGTGCCAGGATTCTTTTAACAAAATAAAAATACTTTTATGTTCTAAACCAATATTGGCCATTTTCAATCCAGATTTACCAACATATATCTACACAGATGCTAGCATTCTGGGCATAGGCGCTGTACTCAAACAAACTCAAGTTAATGGTGAAATAAAACCTTGTGCATATTTTTCTAGAAAACTAAATAACAGTCAAAAAAAGAAAAAAGCCGTATATCTTGAATGTTTAGCCATTAAAGAATCTGTAAAATATTGGGAACATTGGCTTATAGGTAAGAAATTTACCGTTTTCTCGGACCATAAACCACTTGAAAAAATGAATATTAAATCTAGACCAGATGAAGATTTGGGAGATCTCACTTATTACTTATCTCAGTTTAATTTTGAAGTAATCTATTCACCTGGAAAAGAAAATGTAGAAGCAGATTCCTTGAGTAGAAATCCGGTACTAGAACCTTATGACAATCAACTTGATGAACTTAAACTAGTTAATTTTGTAAATTTAAAAGATATTGAATCCGATCAAGAAAAAAATTACGATATAAAAAATAATAAAGATAGATTAACATTAAAAAATAACATATATTTCAAGGTAATTCGGAAAAAAGAAAAAGTTATATTAACGGAAGATTTTAGTAAAAAGATAATAAAAGATATTCACTACTATTTTTGTCATATAGGAACAGAACAGATGAAAAGAAAAATACAGCCTTATTATACAGCAAAAAACTTAAATCAAAATATTAAAAAAATATGTAAAACTTGCGAGATTTGTATCAAAAATAAGTCTAGAGATAAAAACAAATTTGGTCTTATGTCCCACTTAGGGCCGGCTACCGAACCATTCGAAATAATGTCTATAGATACTATAGGAGGATTTGGCGGCTCACGTTCCACAAAAACATACTTGCATCTCTTGGTTGACCATTTTACAAGATTTGCTTACATATTGACCTCAAAAACTCAGAACGCAAATGATTTCATTAAACTAATCCAAAAAGTTTGTTTAGATCATAAAATAGGTTTAATCCTCTCAGATCAATACCCAGGAATAAATTCAAAAGAATTCAAATTTTTTTTAAATGCACATAATATACCCATTATTTTTACTGCCGTTAATGCACCATTCTCAAATGGATTAAACGAACGGCTAAACCAAACTCTTGTTAATAAAATTAGATGCAGGTTAAATGAAAGGAAAGACAAAATCGCTTGGACTACTGTTGCTCATGAGTGCGTTGCACGATATAATGAAACAGAACACACAGTCACCGGATTCTCTCCCAAATATTTAATAGAAGGAAACAATATTAATACTTTACCCATTGAATTAAATGATAATAATGCGAATAATACGTTAATACAAGATAGACAAATAGCTTTGAATAACAGCATTAAGTCACATAATTACAACAAAAAATATTTTGATAAGAATAGATTAAATAATGATTTAAAAGTTGGAGATTTTGTTTATGTTGAGAATGGGAATAAGTTGAACAGGAAAAAAATTGATGAAATAAAGATAGGTCCATATGAAATAATAGAGAAAATATCAAACTCAATTTATAAGCTTAGCACAGGTCATAAAAAATGTGAATCGAATATTTTTCATATAACAAAATTGATACCTTTATCTGAAAAATAAAAAAAATTAAGATTACAATGTAGAAACAAATTAATATTAGGAATGTATATTACGTAGATACTCTCTTTGGGGGGGAGATATAAACGAAGTTGTATACAATGTAAACTTCATTTAGGTATTAAATGTTAATTTAAATTTCCCGCTGACACAATACTGACAGCTGTCGCCGTCAGTGCGCGGTATTGGATTCTACGTTAAGTTTTTGATTTTCAACTGTTGCTTTTTTAAAACGGATTCCCTGAACGATCACTTAACTCTTTTAATAAATTTTATAAGAAAATAATACTTTAGTGAAATAATAGCTTTAAGTGTTGTTTCTCTTTTCAGGTGAGTACCTTAGTTTACCTTTAAGTAGTACTAGATTTGTAAAACAAACCAAAACGATAATAAAAATTGATTTCTCTTTTCAGAGCAACAAACATCTTTTATTTCACTTATAATCAATAAATAATAACGTATTATATATACAATAAAAGATTGTTACAAGTAAACCAATGGAAGACTTTGGACAAGGTTTCATTAATGCCCTCTGTAATATAAACCAAACTAACAGATAAAGTTCATAAAAGCGACGTCTAGTTTTAAAATGTAGCACTGCGCACAAGCGGACATCAAGTTCCATTCTAAAACTTGTGACCTCTCCCTGTGTTACTGCGTTTGTAACGTGTGCTCTGCGTAGTGGCATCTCGGGCGGTGTACACCAACCTTGTGTGTTATGCAACGAAAATCACGACTCATATTTATCGCTCTCCGAGTGGGATTAATTATTGTTTCGGAGGCGATTTTTATAAACACAACGGTTATTTGTCAAGAACGTTACCAGATATTCGATTGTTCGTGAATGTCTCTTACAAAATGGCAGTTTCTTGATGTCCGACGGACGGACGGTCGGAGATGGGGATTGGCGTTTTGAAAGTGGTCTTTTGACATGTTAGATACGTAGTGGTTTTGTATGATATTATTAAAAAAATATTCGGCTATAGGTATACAATGTCAATCAATATTTGTTTTTTTTTTTTTGTATACAAACACGATTAAGAAAACTAAACAATACCTAATAGAAAACGAGAAGAATTATGTGTTTTTTTTTTGCTTCAGTATGTTTGAAAATTAAGTGTTTTTGTTTGTAACATAAATAAACACATACTTTATTAAATGCAATAAGTAGTTAATCGATACAATTGTTTTACACTAAATGTACCTACTCGTACTTTAAAACATTTAAAACTACATACCTATAATAATCAAATCTGCTAATTCTTCGTTCATTTAAATTAATACTAATAATATAATAACAATAGTTAAAAGAAAATGACCCAAGTGTCCGGTGTTGCCTGCTAAATATTCCGATAGAACGAGGTGCAGAATCTTCAACAGGTTTTACCTACTGAAGCTTGGTCTATATAAAATATGAAATCAGGAAATCAGTAGTTTGATCTTGTTCTGGTATGAAAGAATATGGGTAGTATTATTATCCCGTCGTCGCTTATCGAATGTGAAGGTCAAGTATTTGCTTCTTCGAAAAAAAACTAGACGTACTAAATTATATGTACGAAAATCATCTAGAGATTGATCTTTTACTAGATTATTAAGCCGAATCAATTTAAATATTTATTTCATAACACTAATTTCAACTTTTGGAGGCGGAATGTGCTCTCAAAGTGTCTAAATTATTGAGCTTTACAAGTCGTGCCCCGCGGTTTTATACGCCGCTTATTCTGTTCTCATGTTAATTTTATCTACCAAGTTTCGTCTTTCTAAATGTACATCTCTCTACTCGCAACTTTTGAATTTACCTATAATATTGGTAGAATGATATAAATCGATCATTTTAAATAATATAGAGCCGACTTCAACCGGTACTGGTTGCCCGTACGATTTTAAAGTTCCCCTCGTTTTATCTGACCTGCAGGCCTAGCACGCGCCTCAAGAAAGACATGACATAGAACAAATACGCGCTCTGATTGGCTGTTATGTCACGCTTTGTGCGACTAGCTAGTTTCAACAAATCGCAGCGCGTTATGTGTCTTGTCACTTATTTCTTGGAGCGCTGTGCTAGGGGGGCTGTCATCATCAAACCCTGTCTTCCTTATCATAAGACCACCCATTCCATATGAACTATCTTTTTTTTTCAACAAAAAAAAAGAATAATCAACTTCGGTTCATAAACGCCAAACAAACATTAAAAAACAATTGAGAAACCTTCTTGTTTGCAGTCGCTTAATAATTAACATGTCACACACTAACTACGTGTGATTATTAACAATCTGGGTCACACAAAAATGATGTGTTATTAAATGCATAAATTTAAATCCCAAACGTACCAATCGTTAGAAATGTAATCGAATTTACTAGGATCATTACTCGAAAGGGGTTGGTCGAAATCGATCTTCCATATCGTATACCAATTCTTACTAGTATGGGTATTTTTATAGGGGCTTTAAAATAGAAAGGAAGCGAAAAACAATTTGCAAAACGCTTTAAGCTTCCCCTTAGTTGAAAGGTCGTGGTCAACGTTTGGTGTGGCTTTTATGACTGATTAGGTGTGTCAAATTGGTCTCTGCGTAAGGTCAAGCCGAAAAATTTTGCAAAATCGAACGTTCAATGACATTGAAATTTTGTAATTACTACCTATCTTGTCTGTCGCGACGACTCAAGAAATACCTCACAGTTTCGCCCACGTTAGAGTTTTAAATTCTTTGCTTTATAATCCAGCCCGAATGATAAAAATGAAGTAAGTAACTTTAACTCAAAAAATTGGAATGGATTTACTCTAAAAAGTGTTAGTTTATTTTTTTTTAAAAGGATTGATGCGAAATGGTGAAAATTATGACCGAATATTATTCATTCGTTATGAAGTTAAACATTCTACAAAATAATAAACCAAACATGACAACCATACTCAAAAATCAACTCTTCACTTACCCTTACAAAAACAACAGCATCTGATAAAAAAACGTAAACCAATAATTCATCGTAATTCAACAAACAAGTCACCACCCATACAAATACTCTATATAATACCTCAACCGCAGTGATCCACCTTGACCCTGCTGCGGCTTGGAATCCACTTTCATCCGATCATCCATCCGGTGTCGGCTACAGAATTGCGTAACTCAAAGTCAGACATAGTGAGTCATAATGACTTATGCACTTCAAGACAGTACTGGAAAATTAAAGGTTCCGAACTTTTCGAAGTTACAACATGGAAATGTCCACTGATGGGTGTATTAGTACAATTTTTTCCTGGCTGCACCTTTTTTGCTGCAGTCGCAATCAGACGTCCTAAATACCCAACAGAATCAGCGTCATCACATCACACTTCGCAACCTCAGCCAACCAGCTCTGAATTAGACAAGAAAAATGTTTACAATTATGGACTCTAAGCCAGTACTTGTCACTAACACGCAGGAGATGCCTACATATATAGGATAGTTACATCTCCTGTGTGCTACAGAAAGAATATTTAGTAGGGCACCTATTGAAAAACTGAGGGTCCTGGATTGAAATTCCAAATGCACACTGATGGGTGATTTTAAACATTTTCCTTATATTGTATAAAACGTAAATGAATAAATACGCTTGGTGAACCGTGGTTATTTGCCTAGTAAGTGCGTCTGCATATCCCCAGACAACTGGATAAATGCACTTGTTTAGCAACTGCCGCTGCCCATCACGCTTTGATAATAAATATTATTGGGCAACTGGTCAACAAGGAGGAGGGTTTTATCGTGCGAGATATTGCGTGTGGGATTCCTGCTTGCGATATATGTAAGGAATACTTTAGTGATGAAAAGAAACATTTTTTGCGTATCTGAATATCAAACAGTCGTTATGAGATCGTCGTTTTAATACAGGGTATCCTTTGTTGGCAACTTGTGTGTGAAGATGCACTGTAGGTATGTGAAAACACGGCGGATTGCTCCTTATTGAAAAATGTACTGTAATGCAGTATTGCGTGAATTAATTCGTTTTAAAGAAAAAATAATGAGAGAGAGTCTTCTTTCCCACCAGAAAATAATCATCGAAATCGGTTCATAAACGACGAAGTTATCCGCGAACAAACATGGAAAAGCATATCGGTCGAATCAATAGACTACTTTTCGAAAGTCGCTTAAAAATAAAATCCATTTATTACTTTATTAAATAATAATATTAGAAAAAATAAAATTAGTTACCTATTTATGTTGATTTCGCAAAATATCAATGGTAGTAGGCCATCTTTTAGATACATCAATGTCAATTGCACATACATCTCTGTGTAAAACTATATCCAGATTTAGATTCGTATATGATCTAACGTACGTGATGGTCATTTTGTGGTTAGCATTACCACACGTTTGACAGTATAACGTTTGGCACATTGTAATAAGATTTATTTTGCAATGTCCTGCGACTTGTAGAACAGGAAATTAATAGAATTCCAATCGCTGGTTCGACATACTTGCACTTTAAGGCTCTTGGCTATCATATAGTAAGTGCATCGACCTTAGGGTGGAGCTTACACAGGTTATTTCGCGTATCTACACATCAATATCAATACATAGTATAAAATAAAGTCACCTCCCGCTGTCTGCGTAAGTAAGTGAGCATACATAGGGATGTATGCTCACTTACTTACTTAGTTGGGCCCTAACATGCTCGATGGGTACATTAGGGCACTGCAGATCTCCTTCCATGTCTATCTGTCCAGCTCTGCCGTCTTCGCCGCACTCCAGTCAATACCCACCACCTTGAGCTTGGAGTCCACGGACCGCCGATACGTGTGCATTGGTCGTCCTCGTCTCCTCTGAGACGGAAGCCAAGCAACGGATTATGCGTTTTTTTGTAAAAGAATAGATAGTGTGAGGGAGATTGATTCATGAGGGAGGATTGATTGATTTCTTTATTTATTTATTTGGCACACAAAACGGAATACAATTATTACATCACTGAATTATATTCCAAAATATGCAAAGTGTACACACGAGCACAAAACATTGCAGACTATAATCTTCTTCTTATATATAAAAATGAATTGCTGTTCGTTAGTCTCGCTAAAACTAGAGAACGGCTGGACGAATTTGGCTATTTTTGGTCTTGAATTATTCGCGGAAGTCCAGGGAAGGTTTAAAATTTGTATTTCTTCCAACCCCGTATTGGACAAAGTTCCAAAATTCTTTTGGCAAAACAAATGTTTGCCGAGACAGCTAGTTAGATTATATTACTCTAGAAAAACACAAAAAATAAAACACTAGAAACAAAACTAACTTAATTTAATACAAACTAACCTATTGACCTTATTTTAAATACTTGACTAAGCATTTTTTCAGCCGGGATAATTCAGCGTTAAATATGTCTATGCTCAGGATGCTTGGAAACAGAATCGTTAAATTTTCTGCACATTACCTAGTTATGTGTAATATAATACAGTAGAGTAACACTGATAACTCGTACGAAGCCGGGGCGAGACGCTAGTAGTTTATAACCCACATCCATAAAGCCAGTCACATCCAGCAGTGGACAAATATCGTCTGATGATGATTCCATAATACCTAGAGAAGTTCACAAAACCTTTGGAGATATAAAAGGGCACCTCTCCTATTCATGACTTATGTTAGTATGTATTTATAATCGGCAAGAATATCTGGATGACGATGACGAAGAATCTCCTCTAAAAGGTTCATGTGAATGAAGCTAAGTATTAAGGTTAATTTCCTTACTTTAACAATAGTACAGTTCATGTTTTAGTACACAGGAAGTGTCATAAAAACTGGTAGACTAATTTCTTGAGTATCCGTCCGTACTTGGAAATTTAAGAGATAATAAATAAATGAAAGTCAAAATAATATGCCACATTTAAGAGATACAATTATCACGCACAAAATAAAAAACTATCAAACAATTTTTTTTTTTTCAAAACGAAATATTTAAATTGGTCAGTAAATTTGTTTAAAAAATGAACTATCATTCGATATCACATACCATCTAAACACAATACATATCCGAGTTCAGTTTCTTTTCAGATTTATTATTATCTGACCACACAGTAGAGAATCTGCGGGGTATTCTCGTAAATTTAATAGAGAGTCGACAGATTTTAGTTATCCATTAAAAAGCATTTTCGTGTCTTTTATGACAGCACATGATCAGCTGTTCTGAGAAAAATAATATTTCCCAGTTCAATGCACCTACATTACAGGCAAAACGGATTACAGGCAATTTAAAAAAATAATACGTATACGTAGGTTTATTTATTAAACACCATAGGTGTAATTATGGTTATAAATAGTATGCAGCAGTATCGTAGAAATTTAAGTAAGAAGGTTGAGCAGGTAGCGTAAAGCTGTGTATTACATCAAAATATGCCATATAGACACTTGCTAAGCATATGCCCACGGTTCACCAAGCGTATTTGACCCAACGTAACAGGGGATGAGCCCATCGCCGTTATAGGGAAAATAGAACAAGAATAAAAAACAGGGGAATTAGGAAGCGGAAACGTGCAAGACCAAACTCTGTGGGCTACGAACCCAAGGCGGCGGGCATTGACTGGAGTGTGGCGAAGTCGGCAGTTCTGGACGAAGGGGCAAGGACATCTATAGGGCCCTAAGTACCCCATGGGTATGCTAGGACATAAGTATTAAACAATAATCAAATAATTTTGTTACGTGAATCGCCCATTAATATTCTGCGCGGGATTCACATTTGCATACGGTTTTTTTGACAGCAGCCGCTGTACCGCTCCGACACAGACAATGTTGTAATAGTAATGACCGCTCGTAGTGATGGGAACTCATAAAACT
This sequence comes from Conopomorpha cramerella, assembly GCA_012932125.1. Taxonomy (NCBI): domain Eukaryota; kingdom Metazoa; phylum Arthropoda; class Insecta; order Lepidoptera; family Gracillariidae; genus Conopomorpha; species Conopomorpha cramerella. Next base: position 2,488 of record SJJU01005645.1, on the reverse strand, counting down.
ACGATAAAGCTCTCGATCATATTGAACATATAAGTAGGTAGGTACTATATATAAGTTTAAATTAGTTGAGATTTTGTTTGTAAGTGTGTACTTAGATATTAACTACTGTGTAATAATAAGTCGATTTGTGTATGAATAAATAGCTTGTTACAAAACAGTTAGTACGCTTGGTGATCCGTGGGTATGCCCAACCCGAAGTGTATTAATTCCATTTGATAAAAGAATTAAAATATAAATTATGGTAGATTGTGATGCTATTGCAGTATTTATTTAATACTTTATTGCACTAAAAGTACAATGGGTGGACTTAACACTAAAGTATTAAGTGGATACCTACAGTTCGAGAAAACTACTAATTATTTGAGTATTATTTCAACTAAAATTCCTACCTACTTTATTTCCGATTATGCACGTATTTCGTTGATTATTTTCCTAAAAATACACATTACTTATACATAAACGCCAGGAACTGCTTAAAAAAACTAAACATTACCTACAGCAACTACACAAATTAGGAATTTTAATATCTGTCAAATAGACGTCATGTAAAATTCCTTTTTTTTAAATATGGTCAATCTACTACCTACTCCGTACAGTTCACATTGCTCTCGAAGGTCCATAAAACCAGTTCTCATGAAGAAGCGCTGAATCTGTCGCGGCATTTGATTATCGAACCTAATGTCAAGGTCTCGCGCATTTTGTATTCTATTAATTTGAATATTTTGGAACATGCGGCGGAAACGCAAAGGTGTATAGTTACTTATTCCTAGAAAATATACGTAAGTAGATATATTAACTGTACAGATGACGAATGACAAAGATGAATGGCGCAAGGAAACATGTTGCGCCGACCCCACCTAGTGTGGGATAAGGGCAGGAAAATGATGCTGATGATACGTAAGTAGCAGTGGCGTGCACTGGCTTTTATGACAAGGTAGGTAGTAATCCCCTAGGATTGACACCTATGTATAGGTAACTTGTATTTACGAAACACAGGTAACTCACCACCAAAACACAGGACCTTCGTTAGCCTACGTCGTGAGTACAACAAAAAAGGTCTAGAAATAACTCTATTATTCGGTCGGGTAACCAAAATACTAAGATAGGTAGTGTCTTTTTGATTCGTTAGTGTGCACGCCACTGGTAAGTACATAGATATATTCTGAGATTAGGATTAGTAACAGAAACATTTCAAAATTAAAGCCATAAATCTTACAATGTATTCACATGGAGACAGTGTGTGGGTGCACTATAAATAAAAAAAATATTTTAGTATTTTATTTATCTTTAAATAATCTTTAGTATGCTTCTGTGATGGTCTGTGACGTTGAAATTGTAATACTGGTTTTTTGTACATAATTATCGCGTAAAAGGAGACCTAAGGTTAAATATTCAGAAATTATTTAAATATTTGTTTGCTATTTAAATATACAATAGGAAGGATGACTGCCTGACCAATCGACATATCAATCTATAGTCCAAATGGCTTATAAATAAATGTGGAAACTGGTATACAACGCATTTAAATTATTTTCGTGCCTTTTTTAGTTTATCTTTCTTTTGGTAATCGCTATATTCTTCAGTAAATTTTATTTGACTAAAAAAATACTGTAAAAAAGCTGTATTATGCACAAATTGTTTCTATTTAAGCATTTTTCTTAATAGATATAAAATTAAAATAAAAACACTTCACGCCTCTTAATCTCAATTCGGGGTAGGCAGAGGCACTTGCTAACCAAATGCCCACGGTTCACCAAGTGTATTGCTTCAACGTGACAGGAGGTGAGCCCATCGCCGATATAGGGTCCACACACATTGTGGTGTGCGGATTTCATCACTATGTTGTTCTCCACCGTAAATTTTATTTGATCGAAAATTACAGTGAAAAACGGGGTTTTAGGTACAAAATGTTTCTGTTTCAGCAATTTATAAATAGTACATTAAAAACCAAGTAATAATTTATTTATTTATTTATTTATATCGCATTGCATTTGGACAGCACTAGTCACAAGCGATGTCCTTATTTCACGTGACATTTCATTTTTATAATAGCAAGACGGTCACGTGGGGTCTGTGTTGACACACGCAATACCTCATCCGTGTAACTCATACGATGACACCTATACTGCCACCAATACACAATTATTGGTTATGGGTGAAGAATAATGAACCGTAAGTAGTGCTGAAGCTCACACAGCAATTAAGCACATATTCCCATGAAAATAATGTGACGTTACGCCTTTTCTTTGTATGACGCCCGTATAGACAAGAAAGTATTGATTTGAATTATATCCTGAACTCCCATGCAGCTTTTAAAGTCCTCGGTATAAAAGGCCAACTTACGTTGGCTCTGCGGCGGTGCTGTCTCTTTATGCATTATCATCTCCAATCATTTCTTTGATAGTCAATGACTTACTGATTAGAGAGGTATTGCACGCTGAGATTTTTTTTGTCATCGGTCATTTGAAATTCTTTTAAATATTACATA
>SJJU01005644.1:0-12934 GCA_012932125.1 Conopomorpha cramerella | reverse complement strand
TATATTCTCCAAAATGTCTAGTGTGATGGGAGTGCCTTCCTGTCATAATAAAAAAGTCGGTTATCTTTGACAGATTGATTTTTTTTTAGAAAACTCCTCTGTGTATCTGGTACGGATAGATAACAGTACTGCAAGACTAAAAATATAATCGGATCGAACAAAAGATAGATGTAGGTACAGGAAAAGTGTCAATGCATTTGTCATAATTAATTTATTAAAACTTTTTCTTTACACATTTACAACTTGACTTAAGAGATAGAAGAAGTTAGGTTTGCTTCGAAAGCGCCACAACCTACACCGCTTTTGTGACAAAACTGGGCAGCTGCATTTTTTTTAAGAAGAATTCACGTGGAATAATTTTGCACTACTTACTGTCTTTCATAATTTCAAGAGAAAAGAACCGACTTTAACACATTGGCGGACAGTAAAAAAAACACAATAGATTTTTATTGTTATGACGGCTATAGCCGTTCACTGTCCGGGAAAGAGTTAACTATTACCAGTCGCCCGCCCATAAGATTCTTTAAAGTTACCCTCGATATATCGGGTTTGCGCTCATCACACCCTGACTTCCTTAACATGGAACCACCTTGGAAATGGCTTATTTTTAACAGAAACAAAATCATCAAAATCGGTTCATCATCATCATCAGCCCATATTCGTATTGATCGGTTCATATCAGCGGGTAGAAAAGCATATAATATACGGTCTAATAACGGGTAAGACTAAAAAATAATAATTACAGACTGCTTTAAAAAGTCTAACAGAATATTCTAGATTAGATTAAAAAAGTAACAGAACAATTTAGTCGTGCTCAACCACAATAGGTCATTAGGACAGAATTTCTGTGCTCATACAGGGTGATTCGAAATACCCTTTTAAGCCGAATCCTACCGTTTCTGTATAATTGTGTTGAGTTTTATTTCAGCTAGTGTCAATGAGCCTGGAAGAGGGTATATCGATCTCCCTACACAAACTCGATCAGCTGATTGTGTTCTTAAGCGATTTCTAAAAAGGAGTCTTTCTCAATTCGACCGTGCATATGTTTTTTTTTATGTTTGTTCGCGGACAACTCCGTCGTTTATGAACACATTTTTATGGTTTTTTCTGTCGGAAAGAAGATATTTCTAAGAGTTTCCCATGATAAGGATTTGAGGGCATGATGCTGGCACCCAACAAATCGAGGGGAACTTTGAAAAATTGCATACTTTCTTCAATTTGCAGTTCTTTTTTTTCTCTAAAATTATTGTAGAACAGAAGACTAAGGCTTATAAGGCTATTTACAATTCACCCTGTATAGTTATGAGGTCATTGCTATTCGAATATTCTTCGATCATTACAACAAAATGTGTGGTAGGTAGTAAAATGACAGTAGTTAACGCGATACCGCATTAATAACTAACTGTTAATATGACACAAAAGATTTTAAGGAAAAAACACATCTGTAGTTAATTTATGGACGACTGGTGGCCTAGTTGTTTCAATCTGCTGTTGTGGGTCCAAATATGGCTTATTTTGACGCACAGAAAAGGAAATCCGGAGCGAAACACACTTTAAAAAATGACTGGATTATTTTTTTTTTCATAGTTAAACTGTCAAAGTCTATGATGAATCGTATTACTGTTTACTCTGTGATAAACTTTTTCTTTTATCACTATGAAGAAGCGATTACAACACTATGAACAACATATACTTATTTTATATATATACTAGTGGACTCGACAGACGTTGTCCGGTCTTAACTATTAATATGAATATTAAAATTAGTATAACCTCCAGGGTGGCCTGTGCTCAGCAGTGGATGTAATTGTTTTCATTCATAAGAACCTTCTCCTATCATTAATAAGCACAACAAAAGAAAAATTAGCGAAATCGGTCCACCCGTTCCAGAGTTATACCATGACAACGAAAAGTGGCATTGATTTTTATATATAAGATTAATAGTTAAGACAGAACAAGGTCTGTCGGGTCCACTAGTCTATATAAATATTACTTGGTACCTTAGACCAAACACAACTAATAAGCCGCGCACCATTTCAGTCTGTCTCTTTTCCACCAAAATGTATGGAAAATGATGTACTTCTGGATCCAAACTGTCGCGCAACAGATATACTCTGTTGCACAGTAAGGGACAGAAGATATTGTCTGTTACTCTTTCACGCTCACATCTTTTTCATATCGTTGTCTCGTTTTATTCTAAACGTCAGTTTTGTATTTTCTTTCGTCATTCTTTGACGTTTTTCTGACAGATTTTCGGGAAAGATATTGGCGAGCAAATATAAAAAAGCATATTTACATACGGTTGAATGTGTTTTCTAAAAAAAACAACCAGTCAACGATAGTGACAAACTAAAGAGATGCAACTACCTATTTTATTTTAAGATCGTTCATCTTTGGACGCTCGCTCTTGTGGGCTTTATTTTTTAAGAAAACTTTAAAAAAGAAAATGTGTGTCAAACTTTGTTTGGAAAGTATGGCAGTAATGACAATTCTCTGCTCGGAAAATCTGTTAGAAAAACGTCAAAGAAAACTAACCATTCTATATAGTTGTTTTTGGTCTGAGCTCGGTACCCCTAACTATTGACAATTTGCAAGTGTTTTGATCCGGCTGTCTAGACACTTTTTTTTTTAAAGTTTTCTTAAAAAACAAAACCCACAAGAGAGCGCGTCCAAAGACGAACGATCTTAAAATAAAATAGGTAATTGCATCTCTTTAGTTTGTCACTATCGTTGACTGGTTGTTTTTTTTTTTAGAAAACACGTTCAACCGTATGTAAATATGCTTTTTTTATATTTGCTCGCCGATATCTTCATCGTTTACGAACCAGATTTGATGATTTATTTTTTTTTGGAAGACATATTTCATAAGGAAGTCAAGGTTTGATGACGGCAGACCCGATAAAACTAGGGGAACTTTAAAAAAATGTATGGCCGGGCGATTAGTAATGGTTGAAGTTGGTTCTTTTTATCACTAACATTATCCTGTAAGGTACGTTTATCCAATAGATATAATTTCGCTAAACACGAGTAACGTTTGATAACTTTTTTGCACATACATACATTTTTTATATGAATAGCACCTACCGATATGTGCATAAAAGTGAAATGTTTACAATACCTAACCTACTGAGATTTACACTAAACACTACAACACTAGTATACGAGTTGATGTAGGTCAATTTTGTTTTTTTTCCGAATTTAGTGTACATTTGACCAGCTTTTGAGATAGTCACAAGCACTATATCATAAATGAGTTTAATCGAGCTTTGTGCTGTACTACTGTATATTTGTACGTAACAGCACTTATAACGATAAAAATAAACACATTTCATTTAATTTCTATCAAAGTATCTTAGAAATAGATGAGGTGGTTCAAAAAGTGCATCTACCGAGAAAATGTTAGATACCTAACAGGAAGTATTCTATGTACTCTACGCGGCTCTCATCCGGTGAAGAACAATATCGTTATGAAACTCGCACACAAGGCGTGTGAACCCTATAAAGCTGATAGGCTAACCCCCCATCTAAATTCGGTTGGGTTAACTACGCTTAGCAAGTGCCTCTTCTACCCCTCTTTGGGATGACAACGCGTGAATTGTATAAGTGGTCTAATATTTTCGCGAAACTCACTTATCAAGAAGACAATAAAACCGATAGTTATACGATCTAAATTAATAAAGTCTCTTGGGGTACGCAAGTCTTTCGAAGTATAAAAGGATTATCATAGTTTGAAGGTCTTCAAGTCGCGGGTGAATAGGTACAAGCCCAATAACCTACTGAACAAGTGTGCTCCATCGTAGGCCACATCGCTGCTTAACATTAGGCAGGATGGTGGTCAAACGCTTGTTAATAGTGATAAAAAAAATCTGACTAACTGACTGACAGTTATCGCACAGCCCGAACGGCTAAACATTGGAACTTGAAATTAGGCAGGGACTTAGCTTAGGTGCTGTAGGGGTGCACTAAGATATTCCCGTGTTTTTGGGTAAAACAATGTTTGCCTAATATATTTGTAAACTTTTAATTGAGCAAACATTTGTTCACTCACCCACATACAATACAGTCTGTTTAAAAAAACAAAGAGTTTTGTTGATAGGCGGAACAGTGAACAATATTAATTAATAGACAACGAGTTTAAAAATAAAACGTAAGTAGTAATATTACGTAATAATCTTCCAATGTATAGCGTATACCTTCAAGAATGTATTCTCTTCAAGAATTACTCATCTTTGTCAAGGGAGCATACTATTTTAAAATGTTTACATACTTCGTATTTATTTCTATGGAGGTTACAAAGAACTATCGTAGTTATTGAATCATTTTTTATAGTAATTGATATTTTCTAAGTAGATAGTTAGGTACTAAAGTAGTTATGACACCAAACTATTCGTTTTACTCATGATCAGCCACATAAGGTCCACTGCTGGACGAGAGCCTCCCCCAATGATTTCCAATGAACATTTGTGGGCAAATGCCGATAACCGCTAAAATAATGTTGCGGTTTAACTCACAGAGAGCGCTGCTGCCCTTCCTCTGGAGGGTTCCCTCGGTCGCCTCTTACGACCCCCATGACGGGAAAAGCTAGGCTGGGGTGGTGACACATGTATTCTATTCGCCTACTAAGCATCATCAGGGTTTACAAAGTCCTTGTACTTACCCATAATACTACCACTTAAGATTACCATTGTAGAAAAGGATGAATTGAATTAATGACTCATTTACCTACTAATTGCATCAGACAAACAATAAATGCCCGTGCAGTGACCATTACTATCAAAAACCAGTTAATATAACTTACCTAGTACCACCATAGATACCGCTGGTTTGTAAGTAGGTATAGATATTTTTACGTCCCAAACCAACACGGCATAAAAACACTTAGGCATTTTATCAGGAACATTAAGTACAGCAATAAAATTGGTACTCGTAGCACAATTAACCTTCATCCTTTCTACGTCGGTACTTAATAATTAAAAGCACACATTCTTTATGCGAGATAATAAACAGACACAAGTCTTTATCCGCAATACGATCGCCAAAGCTCGCTGGCGTCGTCTAGGCGCCAACCGGAGTTCGAAATAACCGTCTGCCATCGGTCTGGCCTCGGAGCTGCGGGGGAACGACGCGACGGTCGGCTGTGAGCAATACGCCTCACTGATTCATCCATCACACACTTGAAATAAAAAAGATAAATAAAAAAATAAATACACTTCACGCCTTTAATCCCAAAAAGGGGTAGGCAGAGGCACTTGCTAAAGCAAATACCCACGGTTCACCAAGCGTGACAGGGGGTGAGCCCATAGCCGTTATAGGGTTCACACACCTTGTGGTGTGCGGGTTTCATCACGATGTTATCCTTCACCGTACGAGCGTAGCGTTGAAATATAAAAAAAACAATAAGTTGCGAAAACTTTTAAAAAAGCTCCACAAATGCAATCAAACAAACAAATGCATAAGAAGCATGATGCATCAAAATTATTTAATACAAACACAGGCCTCAGGCACGGTGGACTGATGATATACGCAAGATGGCTGGCAGAAGCTGGATGCGAGAAGCCGAAAACAGATCAGTGGCGTGCAATTGGAGAGGCCTATGACCAGAAGTGGACAAGTATGGGCTGATGATGACAGGCCTAATTACATAGACCTATTTCATTACTACTTGCTAATAACGAAAGTTACAATGTTTCGTCTTTTGCACACCTCAAGGAAATGTCCAATGATAGAAAAGAACTAAACACTTACTGTGCTGCACAAATTTGCAAAAAAGAACAGCGCTACTCTGCATTGTTAGTAAAGGTCTCGTTGTTCAAGTGCAAAGTTAAAAGCGGACAAACAATTTCTTCAAAGTCGATATACGTCAACTACATAGTATTTTTTTTTACTTTTCAAGAATACGGCTAAGTATAACTTTGCAAAGTAAAAAATATTATAATCATAACCGGACATCGATTAAAATCATACTGAAAACAAAAACATGACAATGTTTTGACACCATATTTAGTGTTATCCGCCAACCATTTGACAGTCGACGACAACAATAACTTCAAAAAAGGAAGAAATACCATTGAGTAGATAAGTAATATGTATATCTGTGAATGTTGCCAGTACCTACGTAAAGATTTCGAGGACATGTTTTTAATTTAAAAAGAAAACAAGTTTGGAAAGCGTATTCAGGGCAATGAACTCGTAAAAACGTCCGAGAGCCTAGGTCGAATGGCAATGTTTTTCGTTAACACAAGAATCACTTTCTTATTTTGCAAACTTATTCGTCAAGTTGTACAGTTATTTGTGGCTATGGCCGTATAACGGAATCCATTCGTGGCTAATTATTTTTTAAACATGTCATTGGTTTTAAGAGGCAACAGCACTGCACATCGTATTTGAAAATGTCTACGCCTATTGCCTCCTAATATGGCGACTGACACACAAATCTACTTTTATTCTTTTGCAGTATTTTTTTTAAGACTTTTAGCATCCAAGCTTTGAGCTTTACTGGGTTAGTTGCTTTTGGTGGCCACTTAGGACGTCAATGATTCTGTAATCTTCGGTAATTCGTATCAATAAAGTACGTATGTACATATGTAGGTACATTTTGTACATATGAAGTAGGTACACAATATATTTTGAGTTCAAAGTATAGTTTTACCAAGTAGTTGTTAAATTAGTATTAAGTCATATTAATGTTAAGTACTTAGATGTAAGCCCTATTTGAAAAGATGCCAGTTTCTTCCCAGTTCTTCTGACCAGTAAAAGAAATTAATTCAAAACGACGACGTAAACTTTTGTTTTTAAAGTCATACATGGCTTTCATCAAATTTTGTGTCATGCTACTGGATCATCATCATTCGTCATAATATGCTACGTACCTATGCATCGTCATGCTAACGTATATCTGTATGTAATATATCAGTTACAACGATGAAATAAACAAAATTTAATTTGATTTGACGATTTCCTTTGGTGGCTCGGCCCCAGAGTAGAGGCATATTTTGTATGTAGGTACAAAGTTTAATATTATCTATACCTCCTAATGGGGAATTTTCAGGGCCCTTGTTTCTATCATTTATGACAGATGGCGCTAGAAGTATTAGGGGGATAAATGTCAACGAAATGACTAACTTCAAGCAGTCAATATGAATGGTGATAGTTAATTTTTTTATTGTTTCTTTACATGTTACAAAAGTGTCTGAAGTTTGGATTACTTACACAAATGATAAAAAACGTGCTAAAATATAACTGACATAAGTCACCCTGCACACCTACTAGCGACATCTAGATAAGATTTTTTTGGAGTTTGATAATTGCCCATTTGGCTATGGTTATTCAAGCAAACTTATTATAACTTTAAAGCCATCTCTTTCTCTTAGCGGTAGGTAATTAATCTCTCGGGTATTGGAATCAAAACAGTTCGATACTATTTATGGTGTAAATGACGCATGTTGGCACAGGGCGAGCGATGCCGCGTTCCTGCGCGTGAGCATCATAGAATCGACGCCAAGTATCGATCAATCGAGTCAGTTCCCGATTGACAATCGATGACCCTGATACATTCACGTGAATAACTATTGTACAAAATTGTTCCGTAATTTGTCTGTAACTGCTATTTTGTGATATAAATTGGTATTTTAAAATCCCTTTGGGGTTTAAAAGTGCTGTTTTCAATATAAAAATGTTTGTGAAAGTGTTTTTAGTGCGTTTGTTAAGAATATGAGTCCTTTAAGCAGGCTCCACAAATATAAGAAGGAAATGTAAGTACATATGTGTAGGTACTGAGCGGGATTATCGCAAACTTTACGACTTCCGATTCAATTGTGTATTCTGATAATGCACTAAGTACCGAAGTACTTTTTCATGACGTCATTTCAATATTATTAAAGCAGACTTTCAGTTTTTATTTAATTTCTATAGAGGTTGTTATTTTCAATTATACCTAATGTCTTCCTTCCTCAAATCAAATTTACTTCTCTTATCATATTATATCGAACCAAGTAGGTTTTTCAATCACAAATAGTTGGTTATCTGGAAAATTATCTCTAGTTTTACACGACTTTTGTGGTATGCGGGTTTCCTTGCATATTTTTTACAGAGTACAACGCAATTTAGTAAATAATATGCACAAAAATACTTAAAGTGAATACTAAAGGAATGTAATCACCTTCCTTATAATATAAAGGACGTACCTAATGTAACATTCCATTAAAAGAGACGTATTAATATCCGTACCGTTACCAGCTTAAAAAAGAGGACGTCTAGTAACTTTAATAATTACTGATGCAGTCGAATTTAAAAAGTTTTAATACACCCCATTAGAACTTTTTAAATTATTCTTTAAAAAAATCGACAAAAGAGCGAGTCGGAAGGTGAGCTATCATATAAGTATCTATCAGATAATTCAATCAAGTATTTTCATCTCTTTCATTTTCAACTTTGATAATCTTAGACAGATATTTTTTTTAGAAATCTCATTATAAATTAATAAGTGCATCTCTAATGTCTACGTAACATAATATGTACCTATTATTGAGGTAATATTTTGTGATTTGTGTCAAAACAAACAAACAAAAAAATCACAAAATAGGACCTCACACTTTTTTCTTGTGTGAACACAGGAGTAGGCACAAATGTATTAAGCAATCGCCACGTTACACCATACAACTGTAGCGTACAACTATACATAGATAGGTAAGTACTTAAAAACATTGACCCAAAAATATGAAATATAGGTCAATAACATCAACATAGGCGCATTCGGCCTTGTCCTGCAGCTAAAATAAATCTTTGTTGATTTTTCACACCCTCGCAGATATAGTGCACCTGTTTCTTGTGACAAATTAATGTAATTTATGCTTACAGTTAGTTACTAATCCAACTACAAGGCGCATAGTTAATGAAGAGTTTTCTAAAAATAAACAATCTGTCAAAGATAGTTCGAGAACGAAAGATATGTAAATATTTAGGTACGTTAGTCTTTGATTGTTCGTCATCGAAGTAGGTCCTTTCCGAAAACCTGGTTAACCTAGTTGGAAAATCTCCTTTCCTGATTAGAAGCATCGGAAGTGGGAGTCGAATCTGTTATTAATATTCTAGACGGGACCAATGCCCTATAGGTACATATGAGTATCGCGTGTATTATGCTTTACTACGTTAAAAATGTCTAAAGATGGGATATTGCAAATAATTACTTGGGATGCCTGAACAATATGCTTGATGCGTGCCCAACAGGATCACAAAAAGTGATGCCGATAACCGTGTGGAGTTTTTGTCAACAGGAGAATAGACGTCCCTTTTTGCATAAACAGGCATCGCAACCTGCATATAGGCTGGGTAGAAGAACAAATAAGTAACTTCACAGAAAGAAGAACCGATTTCATCGAGTAAAATTTGTAAGATTTGTGCTTTTCTCATAATATGTCGTAACTAAACTAAATTCAAATGAGACCAAACGGAAAGTACCAGCTTTTAAACAAAAAATAAGCATCTGTATCATAATAATCATCAATCAATGCAGTCCACCCAGTCAAAAATTTCGAGGTAAAAAACAAAAACCGCCAAATTGAGTACCTCTTCCATTTTTTTTCTGTTAAAAATAGGGAACATTCCGCAGATCTCCACCGTGCAAATTTGTAGGGGGCAAGTAATATTGGATTGTTTATCATAGACGATCAGAAAGCTCCTCTCAATATACTTAATCTGTTTTTATTATGATAATTCCATGACTATATATTCGAGACTTATAAAGAATGAAAGGAGGAAACAGCGTAAAAAATATATTTTCGTGCCTCGTAAATTATAGAAGAAAGGACATTTATTAACTACCTACAGTAAACAGAACAAAACAACAAAAAACTAAATATAAACAAATAAAAAGAATATGAGTCTTTGCTTACTCTGCTTCTGCGGAAGTTAAATGGCATCTGGCTCAGTATGTGCTGGGGTTCGCACTTGGATCGTTGATAACCAGTGCCATGGTATATAGCATGAAAAATAAAATGAAATTTCTCCCTAAGCATTCACAAATAAATCAAGTTAATCATGAACTATAATGGGGCATTTCCGGGGCCCATGTTTCTCTTAATTATGACGTATTACGCTAGCTGTATTAAGGGGGATTAATGTTAACGAAATGAGTCAAACTTCAAGCAGTCAGTATTGAATGTGACAGTAAATTTTATACATAGGTATTACTTATCGACATAATAAAAAACTCACTAAAATATACTTGACAGAGGTCACCCTGGACACTTACTAGCGACATCTAGATAAGAAAATTTTGGACTTTGAAAACTCCACATTATCCGTAACTAGCTTTCCGCCCGCGGCTTCGCCCGCGTGGACTTCGGTTATATGTATTGCGGTATAAAGGTATATTTTTGTTTTCCCTCGGGAATAATTTTTTTTCCGGGATAAAAGTACCCTATTATTGAAACCGGACTTCTAACTATACGTCTGCAAAATTTCAATGCAATCGATTCAGTAGTTACGGCGTGAAAGCGGAACAAACAAACTCACTTTCCCATTTATAATGTTAGTAAGATTGTCATTCGTTTAGCTAATCCTTACCGCTTAGCAACTGATTCGAAAGCAATGTCAAGTTGATCAAGCTTCAAACGCTCATAATTGTTAAATCTTGTTTCACCTGCACCTTTACCAACTGTGTGTTATTCATAAAATTGGTATATAATTTACTTCTAACATTATATTAGAACAGTGACTATTACATGACATATAGTACGGTTAACAAAACTGGAGCAATACAATAAATTTCAAATGCGAAAATCGTAAATACAAACGATATTATCAGCATTTATTCATATTTGCCACAGGGCAAAATGTCCAGACACTTACGGGTTACGAAATAACACCTATATTTACTCTCAACTGACACGGATCCATAGCCACAACATTACAAACTCTATCCAATGCGGCGTAAGGTGCGAAATGCTCTGAAAACGCGCTTTTCTCACGCATTCTTTAGAACAGCTTGTCCTAGATCATAATTCACGGCGCATGCGTCGGCTGCATTTTATGATTTTGCCCATAAAATCGATATTAAAAGGATCATAGGATAGCCAATTTTAGAATGCAACATGCTTTGATGGATAGACGTATGCAGACGTTTAGCGCAGTCAGTTTACTCTTTGATGGTAGGTGTGGTTTGTTAAACTAATTTTGGTATATATGGCAAATATGTAGTTTTTATGACATGAATGTATGTGTAATTTAAAATATGGGTTAAACTTCTAACGTATCCCGATCGTTCCCAGTAAGACAAATCTACAGATGTATGGTGAATTATAATATGTTCCCAGTAAGATAAATCCCCAGATAGGTAGTTCAGATGGATTTACCATTTAGGCGAACCAAACGCATTCCGTCTCAATACTCAATATCGTCTACTTTCATAGTGCGAACCGCCAAGATGTGTAATGACTTGCCGGAGTCTGTGTTTCCTGCGCAGTACAGTCTGAAGGTCTTCAAGTCGTGGGTGAATAGGTACCTTATGAACAAGTAGACCTCCATCGTAGACCACATCGCTGCTTAACATCGGGCAGGATGGTGGTCAAACGCTTGTTCATAGTAATAAAACAAAAAATCTAGATGATACAGATGCGTTACCGTCGCAACTCGACGTCCAATGTGGCTATTGTGTGTGTTCAAGTAACGTTACTTTAGGTACATATTTTTTATGTTTATGCTTATTTATCAACTTAAGAACTAACACACATGAGAAAAAAAATATAAAAGAAACAATAGGAAAAACAATCATTAATACACACATAACATAAGGACAAGGCAATTAAAAGCGTACCAACTCGCACTGAGCAGTACCTACTGAGCGTCTGCCAGCAAAGCTGAGGGTCTCGACTCAGCATAATGCCACAGTTACCTGCGGCGCTGGTGTTCCGCTTTTCAATAATGCTTATTTTATTCTAAGCGTAATTCTCTCGGTGTGCCTTGACTCAATACTGAGTAGTCAGTCCGAGATCTTTTATTAGACAACGATAAAACACGACCCAGTTCTGTGGTGTAACCTTCAGGGGTCTAGAGACGGGGCAAAAGTTTATACACTTCGAATGCCACACAATGTTTACAAATTATTTTTTTTATGCAATGGAAGTTTGCCAATCAAATGTATTGTACGAGGAATGCATTGGGCCACAAATCTCTTATCAACTTTGCAAGTAATGTTGAGAAATAGACGTTATTTCGTGTGAAGTGATGTTTTCTGTCTTTGAATTGTAATAAAAGTATCATAAAATATCTACTTTTTTTAATGATACCTAATTCATTTCAATAATTTTTATTTTCTGTTGCTTTAACGATTCATTGCTATGTTTTTTAGGTTTATCTAGCTAGCAACTTGTAGCCGTGTGGTGACGGCGAATAGAATACATTTGTCACCACCCCAACCCAACTTTACTTGTCTTGGGTGACGTATGAGGCGACCGAGGGAACTCTTCAGAGACCGCTCTCTGTGACTTAAACCACAATACCACTGCGATCGCCGACCTGCCATGTGGGATGATAATTGATATTTCCCCTCCAAATTATGGTGGAAATCGTTGAGGAAGGTCCTCAGCAGTGGACGTCATGTGGCTGATGATGGACTTGTAACTGAAGGCCCTTATTGACATTATTAACTTCTTTTTTATGTCAAATGTAACCGAAGGGTCCTTCTGAACCTAATGTTCTGTTCACTCTCTTTCATAATCGTTCATTTCGCTTCTGAGTATTATATTTTTGCCAAATTAGCTGCATCATTTCTTACTTTGAAAGTCTAAATAAAATGAATAATTCTTATTATTATGACGGTCTACCACGCTCCACTTCACACTAAGGTGCCTATCATACCTTGCGAACGCAATTTCTGCATCAATCTTTCTGTCACCTTCATATAATTAGTGATTTATGTACCTGATTAAAATTTCTG
>SJJU01005643.1:0-11919 GCA_012932125.1 Conopomorpha cramerella | reverse complement strand
AAATCTCTTTCGTCAATCGACTTTCATCCATTCTCTCCATATGCACAAATATAATTCCATCTGCTACGATCCTTAGGTAACATACACCTCCATCTTGATTCGTGTACTTTTTTTTCATATATAGTCCACCCGTTTTTAGTGCTTTTGTTTAATATGTCACTTTTATAGGAGATTGAACGCTCGCCGAGATCTACCATTATCGATATACTATTACGATATACCTTTTGTCAATGTCAAAATATGTTCAGCAATATCGTCAATACATAATACAAGTCGCCTCTCGTGGTCTGTCCCTACGCATGCATAGATCGTTAAAAATACGCAACAGATTTTTATGCGGTTCACTTTAATGTATAGTGAATTTAGAGGAAGCTTTATGTGTATATTACATACTAGCAGCCCGCCCCGGCTTCGCACGGGTAGACATGTATAAGTACAGATATTTAAGTTATCAGCATGCTAATTAAACGACCATAAATCAATAAAGTAGAAAAAAATGTATGCTTATCTTAAAGCCTCTCTGTACATTACGTTGGCTGTGGTATTTGTAGGTGGCAACAAAACGTATTGATTTTCAGGAGATACTACTCGAGAAAGTGTCACAATTCGCAGATAAACACTGTTAATATTGTATATTTTAAACCAACTTTTGCAGAGTCAGCTAGTTAAATATTACAATACTCTCTGTGCTCTAGACGACAAGAAAATATACAAAAAACAATTACCTCTTTAACATAAAGTTCACATTTACTATCTATTGTGTCCTTCTCGCACCGCAACTTAGTTATTTGACCTCTGAAATAGTCTTTGACCCTCTCCTCTCGAGCCTGGACTTCTTGACTCAAAATGAAAGGCACTTCGAGCGAGCCAAGTAAACCTGTTACGCGTCCCTCGCTATCCGTGGAGGTCTCTCCGAAGTGGTTGAAGTCACCGGAGTCATGACCGTCGCCTTTCCTCTTTTGTGAAGCGGATATATACCGGGCGAGATCAAGTTTCAAACTTTCGTTTTCCATTCGAAGTATTTCATACTCCATTTTCTGTTTTTGGTTTTCCTGCAATGAGATTGTGTTTTGTTTTAATAGTTCACGTAAACTATGCACTATGTAAAAATGCAAAAATGCTTTTGAATTTAGTTTCAATTTGAATTAACTATGATCAGGCCCAGAATTTAAATAAATAGAACACAAGTCACAACATTGTGATGAAACCCGCACACCACAAGGTGTGTGAACCCTATAACGGCGATGGGCTCACCTCTTGTCACGTTGGGTTAAATAAGCTTGGTGAACCGTGGGCATTTGCTTCTTAGTTAGACAATAGGAAGATAAGGCACGAGTGTGCGCCCTGCCCATTATATTGAAATAAATTAATTTATATGCCAGTGAAAATTTTCAAATATTCTGTGCCTTCCAAATATCCTTCCTGGGGCCAAATCCCAGATATTTACAGTTATCTTCTATACAATCTTGTTTTTCATAAATAATCCACAATATTAGGCAGTCATATTAGTCAGTCAATGCATTATATTATTTCGTTGATAAAGAGAATTTATTTTAATTTCTAAAATGAATAACTCTAGATCATCCAAACTGGGCCCGTGTTAAATGTGAAATTAGTGTTTTACAACAGTTTATAAGCACACAACAATTAGTAAGAACAGTCAGGGACAGCCAGAACGTGTCACTTTTACATTTTGTAATATGACTCGAATTATGAATAATATAACATAGCACATCGTCTATTTACGAAATTATTAATATCGCGGCCATTTTGAGATGAGAAGGCCGGAAATTATATACTCCAGGTGTCCTTGACTGTACAACACAAAGAATGAATAGTTATTTTACCTGTTCTAACAAATGCATCTTGTTATTTATCTGTTCATTAACATTCAATTCGTAAACAGAACTCAGTGCATCTTCGCTGCCCATCTGAAATGGAGGCTTCTGTTAAGAAACAATGTTTTTAGGACAGAATAATGAGAGGAAAAGAAACTAGTTTAAAGACAGGAAAGGAATCCATCTTGAAGAATGATCAACTTGACAAAGTCAGGGTGCCTTATCTGCTACAGTATCGTAGTTGCATATGCATTGCTGGTTTTTAACCGCCGACGCAAAAAGAGGGGTGTTATAAGTTTGACATATCTGAATGTGGCATCAAACTAACAAAGCTACCACAGTAAAGTTGTTTTGTTTGAAAGCTGATTTGATCGACCCTGTTCTTAGCTAAGTTTGATCGATATTGGTTCCCCCTCTCAAAAGTTATGTGGGTTTTAAGTGGGGATGAAGAATTTTACTTGAGTAAATATGTCCAAATGGGTTATCAAATGATTCTGCAATGCCAGAGTCATGCTACATAGTACGTAAAAAAATATTGCAATGTGAAATTAATTACACTTCAAGAACCCAGGGAAAAATTTCATGGACTTGATGAGAACCATGACAAATGGAGATCTCTAGTCTCTGCCTACCCCTCTAGGAGACAGGCATCAAGAGTTGTATGAAAGTAAGGAAATCAGCAATGCACATTGTTTGCCCCAACAAGGCCAAAGCGATGCAAGCAATGAGAGGTCTTCTGATAGCTTCAAATATATCAAAAGTAATTTCAAAACATCTCACAGATGGCGCTAATCAGACATGATCTCAAGGAGCAACTCATTTTAGAACTGTCAACAAAAAATAAAAATATGAAATGACAACCCTGTCTAGGTAACGCCATCTATTGACATTTATTAGAACAGAAATAAGCCACCTGTCAGAAAACCTCCCATTACCAGTAGCAGACTTGGTCCCCAGGTTCCATACCATGAGGCCTTAAAGTAATATTGTTTATGCTAAGTGCCAGTGTTACACTATTGTCCAGCACTATCCCTGTCATACAGCAAGAACAATCCATACTAATATTATAAATGCAAAAGTAACTCTGTCCGTCTTGCTTTCACACCAAAACTACTTAACTGATTTAAATGAAATTTGGATTTACAGATAGTTTACAGGCTGAGAAGAGACATGGACTTTATAATTTAAAAAAAGATGTTGTAAATTGGCATTGACTCTTGCCGGGTAAGCTTCTTTTACTATAAGACCTCATGGTACAAGCCTCATGGCCTGGTTAGTGTAATTTAGTTATTTGGCAAAAGTAAAAAATATCCTCATAAGTCTTGCTATCATGAAGATTCATTAGTGCACAAAGTAGCTTGCAAAACTAAGTTCAGTAACACTGGGTTAATTAAATGTTTAGTTACTTATACTGCATGTAAATGGAGCATGAGGAATAGTCTTGGAAATGTTGTTGGGCTTGTCAATATATACTTTTCCTATGGCGACATTGATTGGAAATGAAAAAAATAATATTTTAATCTCCATACAAAATAGATGTTTTGTCCCAGGAAATAAATTTTTGTATGGAGACAGACTTTTTAAATGTCTCTGAGGGGCTCTTTTACATGCAGTACAGTAAATTGTAAATTATGTAATATTTACCAGGCTTCCACCCTCAGACAGAAAATCACCATTACAGCTGGTGGTCTGACTGGTTGTTGGATGAAGGCTCTTGTTTGGAGTACTTTGTCTTTCCTTCTGTATTTCCTCCAGTGTAAACTGTAGTTCATGGTTCTTATTTTTTAGTCTTGCTACCTCAGACTTATATTTATTATCACTTTCAGTTATTAGCCTTTGATAGTCTTCTAAGGATGCTTTGAGTTGAGATATTTCAAAGACTTTATCTGACAGCTGTAAGACAAATTATTTACAAAATTTACTTTACATTTCAAATATTACCACTTTTGTGGGCACTTGATTAATTGGAACGCAATAAATTATTGAGTATTGACATCTAGAGTTTTGTGGTGGGTAAAGATGGGCCATCAGTTACCAGTTATAGCTCATAGCCTGAATAAACCTATATCTCGAGATCCCATAGTTGGCTACTACAACTTTTTCTTTTTTATAAACACAGTGAACAAGTGTTTGACATGCCAGGAGAAAGGGCCGCTGATGCATGCTATTGACCCTCCAGATCAGCATGAGATCTTTTTTATATGTACATACTCTTAAATGATGTTACCTCTGAAGCAATCTTAGCATTCTCAATTATTTTTTTCTGCAACTCATCTTGCAATATATCAGGATTCAGGGGTCCCTGGGCACTACTGGTTGGCTTCTCTTCCACTTTACTCTTACCCTTCTTAGAATATTTGAGCTGAAAAGACAAATTCATGTTAGTAGTTCAAGTAACACATAAGGTCCATCTCTTAATTTTAGTTTCAGAGGTAGAGATATATTTGCCAAGAAAACAGAACTAAAGCTTAATTATTTAATGGTTAAATTAAAAAGTGATGATTTTATGGGTGTTTCTAGTGGTACAGTCATTATTGTGGAATAATTATTTGTTCTATAATATCCTTGCTTTAAAGAACAGCAGTGAATATAAGATCTATATTTTAAAAAGGTATGTTTTTACTTGTAGAAGGTCAAGTTCATCTTGAAGGACAGAGACGCGCCGTGTTAACTGTTGATTTCGAAATGTTAGAGAATCTGTTTCAGATTCTCCTTTCCGTAAAAGTTTCTCCTTTTCTTTTAGCGCTTCCCTAAGCTCGTTCGACTTCGCTTGCTCGTCAAGTACACCCTTTTTTAATACTTTTACATGCACTCTCAACTGAAACAACGGAAACGATATATTTGCATGATTACTGTGCCGACAAAACTCATTGTGCGAAATTGTAACATGCAAAGGGTATTCACTTTTGAATATTCCGAAGCCAATTTCTGATATTTGGCCTGGATATCGCCCGCAGGTAAGCCTTCCATGTTTATAATGTAAAACAACACATATCTACCGAGAAATACAATGTTTATTTTATATTTTCACATCACCAAAATACACCCACTTACGCCAACTCCGTACGGAGTTTGACGGACCTGTCAACCTATCAATAAGTTTCTATTTGTTTTTTTCCATTCTCAAATTCGCCTACTACTACTATTACCATTCAGGCAAAATATATGAGGACATTATGTAAAATAATGCTATTGAGGATGGTCCAACGTGGGTCCAAGACAAATAATAGACTTTCCCAAAATTCGCTCGTTAGGTAATATTTGTATGTACCTGTGTAAGATTTAATTTTACTTTTGGCAGTAACAACTAACAGTGCTTTCTCCCCCCGAAAAATATTTTGGTTTTTTTTTTTTATTATAGCAACACCATTTCTGTTGATGTGTCGTGATTGTCTCGGAGCTAGAATATCAGTATTTTGGAATAAAAATCAAATAAAAACCCCTGTAAAGATATTTATTTATTTAAATTACACAAAACAAAATATTTTGGATTCCAATGATAAAGTCATGGACGACCAGTGAGTACCCAAAACAGAGTATTACTGTTGTTCTAGATCTAGTGAACTTGTTTTCAAACACGAATAACTCTTACATTTCTTATTCAGAACCTTTTCTCTAATCTTCAGGAACATGGAATCATGCAGCTCTACGTATTATGAAGCTAGTGGTGATCACAGCCGGAGTATTATTCATATTGACATAGATTGTTTTTATGCCCAAGTGGAGATGTTGCGAAACCCACAGTACCGCAGTGTACCGCTCGGTATACAGCAGAAAAACATCGTTGTGACCAGCAACTATGAAGCACGGAAGTTTGGAGTACAAAAATGTATGCTCGTCACAGACGCCCTGAAAGTATGTCCAAATCTCACCTTAGTAAGTGGGGAGGACCTGCACAACTATCGTGATGCATCAAACAAAATATTCACATTACTACAAACATGGAAGTGTCCCGTGGAAAAATTGGGCATGGACGAAAATTTCATAGATGTCACAAACTTAGTTCAAGAGAGGTTGAAAATATTGGACTCAGCCGGATTAACATACACTGGTAAAATATACAATAAACCAGATATAGCATGCCCTTGTGGCTGTCACTGTAGGCTCAAGGCAGCAACACAAATAGCTAGTGAAATTAGACAAAAAATCTTTACTGATTTGGGTTTCACAACATGCGCTGGCATTGCACACAATAAGTTACTGGCAAAATTAATATGCCCATTTCACAAGCCCAATGACCAGACAATAATATTACCTGACCATGGGTCACAGTATATGGCCACACTGAACAGTGTACAACACATTCCAAGTATAGGGTCAAAGACCACAGAAGCTCTCATAGCAATAAATATTAAATCAGTTAAAGACTTGCAAGAAGCAAATCTAGATATGTTAAAGAAACACTTTAGCAGTGACATGGCTGTAAGACTGAATAAGTTAAGTTTAGGTGAAGATAATACTCCAGTGAAACAATCCGGAAAGCCGCTGAGCATTGGCTTGGAAGACAGTTTCAAAACTGTCAGTGTGAAAAGTGAAGTAGAAGACAAATTTGCCGCATTACTTCAAAGATTGCTGGTAATGGTGCGTGAAGATGGCAGAATACCAGTTTCTCTCCGAGTTACTCTTAGAAAGAAAGATTCTAGAAGGTTAAGCAGTCACAGAGAATCTCGCCAGTGTCAGATATCGCCATCCATTTTCACAATCACAAATAATTTATTAACTGTCACAGATTCGGGACAAAGTAAACTAATGACAACAATAATGAGATTATTCAATAAACTAGTAGATTTGAATAAACCATTCCATCTAACGTTAGTGGGTTTGGCATTTACTAAGTTCCAAGAGAGAATGACTGGCCGCAGTTCAATAGTGAACTATTTGATGAATGATATCTCTGTACAATCAGTCATGAACTTGTCAAATGACTGTGACAGTTCCGCTTGCTCCATGGATTACACTGCAGCAGCGTCACCAAGCAGTAGCACAACAACAGATCTATCTGATGCTGAAGTAGAACCATCACCAAAAAAGCCCAAGAAGGTAAATTGGATAGCAAAGAGACGTTGTTTCACAAAGGAAGATGTTGCATCTCCAAGTAAACTACGTGTGGGGGAGTTGAGGTTAAATTCTAGGGAGCTTGAGAAAGTCTCTGAGCTAAGGTTGAATTCTAGAGACAGATCGTTAACCCCTCGAGCAAGTCCGGCCAAGGATAACTTATCGGACACATCAGACGGTATGAGAGATATTGCTGAAGGTAGTAACTGTGATGGCTGTCCTGGCTATGTGGACCAGGATGTGTTCAAGGCACTACCTAATAATATGCAGCAGGAGTTGAAGGCATTGTGGAAGAACCCCTCCAGCTCTGGAGTAACACGAACAAGCCCCAGAACAACGAACAAATCAAAACCTAACACAATCTTGAAATACTTTGTTCCCAACAAATAGTATTAGTCTGATTTTAAATATTGTTAATGTTTTATTGTAAGTGATATAAGTGAATGGTTTCTATTTTTTCACATCAATTTTATGCAACTGATAAAATACATGTTATGTTAATATTATTTCGTATTTTATTACAACACCTGCTTTTGATTCTCTTAATGATTTTACTAATTAAACAACTAAACTCTAGACATAGTGAAAAAAACAATTTGTCAGTTTGAATAACAGATATATCATTTAATATTTATATTTTTTACAGCTTCTGTCACCATATTACTTAGATCCATAAATTTATTCACTTTATTTACATCAACTTGTAATTTTCTGGCAATATTCCCATAGGCCACCACATCAATGTTCAGCTGTAGTCTAATTTTATCTCCATCGCTGACACCTGTGGCTTCAATAGTCTGAGGAGATGTTTTCTCCCGGAACTGTTTCAGTCTTCTCAGAGAGTCTTCTGTTTTCTGCACAGATGTAATAACATCCTCCACATACTTGTAGTATCTGAAAAAGAAAATCTTATATCAATAAAAATACTAACAGACAAGTATCTTTTGGCTTGTGACTGTTGATTATTCAGTGTGATTTCTGGCTAATCCTGTATCTCTCTTGGTTTATTTTAGGTGCTTTGTTTAACCTTGTATTATGATAATACTAGCTAACCCGGCAAAGGTTGTTTCGCCAATATTCATTATTAACAGTGTTTCTCTGCTGTCTATGACATATAGTTAGTTAATAGTTTTGGTCTTCTCTACAGTTTGCTACAACTATTTTGCAATTTATGTAAGTACAGTCCTTGAGATTGGCATGTGGATAATGCTTCATCAATACATAGTATAAAACAGTTGCCATTCCACTGTCCCTATGTATGCTTAGATCTTCAAAACTATGCAATGGAGTTTGTTGCATTTATATGCATAATGACAAGCATTCTTTTGCAAATATACATTATTATATACCATCACATATTATTTGTAATATTAGCAGAGGAATTATAAAAAAATTAAATAAATACACTTCACGCCTTTAATCCCAAAGCGGAGTAGGCAGAGGCACTTGCTAAAGCAAATACCCACGGTTCACCAAGCGTATTTAACCCAACGTGACAGGGGGTGAGCCCATAGCCATTATAGGGTTCACACACCTTGTGGTGTGCAGCTTTCATCACGATGTTGTCCTTCACCGTACAAGCGTTGCGTTGCGTACATAGGCTCTGAAAAAAGAGTCCCATTGGTACACGTCCAGTAGTCAGACTCGAACCCGGGACCTACCGGTTACAAGTCAAGGATATTATTATTAAGTTTAACATTGTTAGTAATACATCATAATAAAAATAACTAGTTATTCAAATGTAATACACAAAGTGATGACTCATGTCAGGATAAGATAATTGATACTCACGCAGTAGTCATTGTGTTGAACAACATCTCATACAACTGGCCCAAAAACGCATCATCTAACTTCCGAGTAGACTGTGTATGAAATTCATCCATTGATTTTGAGATAGAACCAATATAGACACAAGACTGGCTTGGCACACTTCTGTTAGTCTTTCTATACAATCTTGGTATATCGCTAACTTGCTTCAGTTGAATGTTGAAAGAATAAAATAATACATCAACAATGCACTTTAGAATTTTGCCTCTTGTTTCGTACAAAGCTTGTAAAGTTGACGTCACACTATTTCTTAACAGACCTTTATTCTCAATCGGTATTTTGTTTTCAATGTCTAACAGTAGAGTAGGCAATTTTTGAAGTAGACTTTGCGTGTCAAGATACAAATTAATACTGCTATTTAGAGTAGTATTCATGCTCTCTAATTTTGAAGTTTGGTTTCTCTGAAAAAGAAGCAAAATTAATGACTGTTGCGATGAGTCACACTAACTTGACAGTTTCATGGGCACTCAACAAGACATTAGATGTTTCAATGTTAGCACATTTACGGTTGGGACGTGTCCATGAAAGGGTTAATTGTAATTTAACAGTACCTAATAATTATGTATTAGAATTTCATGCAGTAGAAGTGAGTGTACCTGTGTGCAACATTTGGTTATCCAAGAGGTATATCGTAATATTATTTGCAGTGTAAGTTTCCAGAACTTGTGTCCCAAAGCCTCTATGTAGACACCATCAGACCAACATTCCTGAAGGGCAGTCCAGCACTTGCTGGATTCCTTTAGTTTAAAACTGCCACCAGGTTCTACTGTTGGATTGTCACTCAAGCATGCTTCAAATGATCCTGAAATACATAGTTTAAATCTTAATTAAATAGATAATAGGAATGGATAGATGTGAACACTACAGTGTGTGAAATGACATTCTCCAATTGCAAACAATGGGATAAGGTGTTTGTTATACAAAAACTAATGAAATTAAAGTGCCATTTTTGCCATTTTGAGATCTCTCCAGAGAGGCAGCAGTGCACTCTGTGAGTTAAACCACAACACCAATGCAATCTCCAACCCATCTGCCAAGCATGGCGATTATTGGCATTTCAAATTATTATGTAAATCCTTCCCTCACCCACCATGTGTAATATTTTTGGAAAAATAATTTACAACTTACAGTCCACAATCCACATTAAGATTCATTTGCATCTAAAAAGCAAAATATAATCCAACAAATTAATTTATAATATTTACCAGCAATTTCTTGAAATCTTATCTGGAAGTAGACTGGCAAGTTCCACCTCTTTTGAAAACTTTTGTACTGAGCAGTGTCGCGCAATAATTTCACCATGTCACTGTTGATGCAAAATTCTTCCAACTTTCTCATAAACTCCATGCTCTCATTATACCTTTTGTAAAATATCTTTGGATTTCCAGGTGCAAATATTGATGCCAAGTTTAATTCTAATCTGCTTTCTACTTCTGGCCAGAAGCAATTTACTATAAAATTATACTTATGATATAGAAATGCCAGTTTGGAATGTTGCATCACCATAAACAGCAACCTTAACTTGGTGTTTAACAACAACAAGATGTCACTGTAAATCCCTCGCAGGCCGTTGGGGTTCTTCTGCAGCAAAATCTCGCTCACCAATTCATTAATCAATGGTGCAACAGCCTGCTTTCTAACAAGAGTTTCCGTCTCCTCCACCTTGTCTAATGTTGCAAGAGTTATTAATATCTTCAGAAGCTTCTCTTCATTATTGTCATTCCAAAACTGAAAGAGCAATTCATTCAGTGTTTGCACTAAACTAGCACCCAACTGTTCAAATTGTTTTTTGTGCTCAGAGGACAAAAGTGTTTCACATTTGGCTACTGAATATTTAAGTTGATTATATTGCATTGCGCCTCTATCTACCATCACTACTTTCTGTAGAACATTTTGCTCTGATAAATCACACAGAACTTTATCTAGAGTACCAAGTGATTTTAGTGTTTGACTGTAATGTTTTAGTAGTTGTTTTTTCTTATGAAGTGAATGTCTCTCATTGATCCACATGGACAATTCCTTCATGGCATCTTCAAGGCACTGTTTAACATTCTGAAACATCAAACATATAATTGTATTTATTTATATAAGTACAGGATTATTGGTAATTCAACATTTAGCATTAAAATATATATTTTGTACATGATGATATAATCTTACTAGAAATACATGCTGTCAATAGCCAGTAAAGAGCAGACATTGAAGAGTGCTATCACATAATACTGTCTAATGCCAATGATGTATGACTCACCTCCACCTCCACATAAAGTTGATCCAAAGGAAACTGTATTTTCTCTATAGATTTATCGAAACCAATAAGAGTCGCTGATAAATTGACAAAATTAGCATAATCCTTGTTGATAAGCTCTATCATAGCCAGTCTTAGCACTTTCAAATACATTCCCAGGTCGTCTCGCATAGTTTCCAATGAGGAGACATTCTGATGATCTGCCAGAAATCCATCCACTGAGAAATTACTCTGGAATGTAACACATAATATAAATAAGGATAACATCCAGCACTGGACATTTTATCGGGATCAAAAGAAACAATAAACTTGATGAATTACCTTGACGAAATCCAACCGGTCGAAACATAAGCCTTTCGGCGCCGGTGGCAAAGCCAACTCAGTTATATCACTCTCCATTGTTACTTATTATCTTCTACAACATTGGCAGAACAACATTCTTGTAATAAACCGAGGAAATATTACTTTTTATTACATTTAAACATTAAACTATACCTACGTTTTGACGTTTCTCTACAACTCACTGACATACCTATTTGTGGGGAACTGACATATCCACGTCATTACATAGGTTTTGATGCGTTCACACAATGAGTTATATAGAAAACTAGATGTACCGCGCGGTGTTACTCGCGTTTTTTCGTTCCTTCGTCAAGTAGCTTTTATTCGTTACATACCCATCCATACAATTCATTCCTCTTTATAATATTATAACAAATTATGCATTAATTTGGACCAAATTTTATTACTATAAAAACTGTTCTAGTGAGTTAATATTAAAAGATAGACCTGTCGTGGACATTTTTTTCAAGAGGAATAAATCTTTCAGGCATATATTTTTGGTATCTTGAACCGTTTTCGCAGCGCACGCAACGGAAGCCCTCAAGGATGAATAATTTTCCCCGTTTTTTTCACAATTTTCATTATTAGGAGCGAAGACCTAATAGTTAC
>SJJU01005640.1:0-27450 GCA_012932125.1 Conopomorpha cramerella | reverse complement strand
GCATCTACCAGTTGTATTTCTCACAATACACGGGGTACAAAGGCAACTTATTATGGCAAAACAAATGTTTGCCGGGACAGCAGCTGGTATAATCTAAAATACAATAAAATCAAAACTAGGATAGTTCCGACAGTCAGTGGCGTGCACTGGCTTTTACAACAAAGTAGGCAGTAATCCCCAAGGATTGACACCTATGTATAGGCAACTTGTCTTTACGAAATATAAGTACCTACATATCTACTCACCCACAAAACACAGGACTTCGTTAGTCTATGTCGTGAGTATAACAAAAACAGATCTAGCAATAACTCTATTATTAGATCGGGAAGACAAAATACTAAGGTAGGCAGTGTCTTTTTGCCTATATGGTGTGCACGCCACGATGTTCTTGAAGTTAACAACACAAACGAAAATGAAACATCCGTAATACTGTTATCGAATGTAGCAACGCATTTTTACTACCGCGACGATACCATAATCAAATATATTTACAGCCGTTATAAATGCACTGTGTTTACGTAATAAATACCTATAATCGTTTAGCTTTATGTACAATGCGCTTTATGTTATATATGGCCCCGTATTGTACGGTACTTGGTGGGTAATGTAGACCAGATTTTTGAATAAAATCGTTCCGATTTTCATTGGCTACGTAACAGTAGCAGTAAGTCGATTATAATCAATTTATTGTTAGGTATATAGATATTTTTTAGCCGCTTGTTATTGATTTCAAGCTAAGGAGGGTGGATCAAAACTAATTCTATGTTTTGATAACAGGGGATTGGTTTCGTGGTTTTTATTATCGAGCGTGTGCTGCAGACATGCTGGCGTCTGTGTTGTGGTGTTTATTTTATAAGTATGCGTTTTTATTTTTTTTGTATGAGGTTGCGATATTTTCGTAGATACACTGACAAAGTCGTTTTTATAGTTAAATAAAAACGCTTCACGCCTTGTAATCCCAAATCAGAGTGGGCAGAGGAACTTGCTAAGTAAGTGCCCACGGTTAACCCAACGTGACAGGGGGTGAGCCCATCGCCGTTATAGGGTTGACACACCTTGTGGTGTGCGGGTTTCATCACGATGTTGTGCTTCACAGTTCTTATAGTTTAAAACTAGTATGTCATTATCTTTCGCCTTACAGGTAAAATGTTATACGTTACACTTCCCTATACAATGCTTTTAAATATTATGAAATTCCAATAATACCTCTGATTTGTGAGTGAATGTTTGTTACTTCGTCATTCAAACTTATGCCCATATTCTTCCACTGCTGAACAGAATAGGGCTCTTTAATTGTGCGCCTCTATGGTTTGTTTCATCCAGTCTCTGCCAGCCATCTTGCGTATATCCTCAGTCCACCTTGTCTGAGGGGGTTCTCCGTTTGTCGAGACGCGGTCTCCACTCCAGAACTCGTTTACCCCAGCGGTCATCGGTTCTACGGCTATAATGTTCGGTCCACTGCCACTTTAGATTGCTAAAACGATGAGCTATGTCGATGACTTTGGTTCTCGGGAAACGCCGAGCATAGCCTTTTCCATAGCACGCTGTGCGACTTTGAGCTTGTGGGCCAGCCGTGCCGTCGGTGTCCACGTCTCAGCTCCGTATATCGTTACAGATTTACCTCTGTCTCAAACATGCTTCTACACAACTGCAATCAAAGGTTTTCTGATAGCTTCAAATATGTCAAAAGTAGTTCCAAAACATCTCACAGATGGCGCTAATCAGACATGATCTCAAGGAGAAACTCATTTTAGAATTGTCAACAAAAAATAAAAATATGAAATGATAACCCTGTCTAGATAGTGCCATCTATTGACATTTCTTAGAACTGTAATAAGCCACCTGTCAGAAAACCTCCCATTATGTACAACATAACCTATATTAGTAGTAAAATAACGCATAAAATTCTGTCTAAAAGCCTAAAACACAATTTCTTAAACAGACCGACAACTAAACTCGGAGCCAACCATCAAAACGGAGTCCACGACCCCCGGAGTGGGTCCAGACGACCAGCCACCGGACGACAAGGGCGACAAGAAGAGCAAGCGGCAGCGACGTCAACGCACCCACTTCACCAGCCAACAGCTTCAAGAACTTGAAGCGACCTTCGCGAGGAACCGGTACCCTGACATGTCCACACGGGAGGAGATCGCCATGTGGACGAATCTCACCGAAGCCAGGGTCAGGGTGAGTTGGCAATTTTGAATTTAGAATTTCTTTTCGTTTTTTTGTTGTTGTTGGCCAGTATATTTTTTTTGGACCGGATTTTTTAAATTGGTTCAAGAACTGATCGCTTATTAGCCTTTCGGACCATTAGATTAAAGTTTGTTCTATGTAAGACACAAATGATTACCCTAGTGGTGTTTTCTATCTACGGATACTAATAGTTTTAGAAGTTTTAAAAATGTTTCTGCTATATGTAAGTAGAATAATGATTCCTCTTACCGATTAAGGAGCTGTTACTTAAACGTAGGTTATTACAAGTCTACTGTAAGTGATTATTCTGCATTTGGCACAAGTGACAAGTAAAATTCTCGACGTCAGAAGCATAAGGTCGGATGTGTAACAATATGACACATCCGACATTTTGCTTCTGTCGTTGAGAATTGATCCTTGTATATCTTTGGAATAGTTATACCTACTGCTATCATTGAAATATAATTCGGTGTTTTAAACATTTTGAGTTTATCTGTAGAAAATAATTTATGTGCGCCTACTCCGTTTGAGAGGTATCTTTTTATCTCTTTTCAACAGTTGTTGTACGTAATACTTATTTGTATTTTTTTGTAAAAGGAAAACTATCTCACAAAAAGTGCATATTTTTTATTTATTAATTCATTAAATAGCAACACACTTTTCTTATGTCCTTGACGACTTAGGTATTTTTAGTCCATAAAGTTAGGGTAACTAAACTGTAACATAAGTTTACACGGTCATAAAAATGCTTTATTCTTCATCTTTATGTAAATATCAAAGAAAACCTAGGTAATCCATAATTATACCAATAATAATGTTATCCAACTAATTTGGTGTCTTTGGGATTAACTTATAGGATAAAAAGATTTTAAATGTTATGTCTGCATTAATTAAATCCACAATCAAACAAATTATGAACGACTTTGTGTTAATTGGAATGTCACATTACAAGACGTCAACGAGGTTGTCATGAAAAAGAGTACCTAAACGGAATACCGTCTATAAAAAAAAACTGAACTGAAAATGAAGAGTGTTCCAGTTGCGCGAACAACTATTCAAGTTACTCTTTACTCTCCATTCATTCCATCCATTTTCGATTGTCGGAGTACTTACTGATTGAAATACATCCATTAATAGTCAAATTCATTATACAAACTCATAGGTATTCCATCACCGATATTATGTCGATTCACATCAAAATGGCGGTTAACACCAAAAATGGCGGCCGTCAAGAACGCGCCATTTTACGGCGCCAAAAAAAAAACAACCAAAACAAACGCGACAACTTGGAAGAGCTGTCAAAGAGGTACCAAACTAGTTACTAATCGCCGCATCCGCTCCTTGGCCGGGTATTTTTGTATCGGACGGAACACTGGGATCTCTTAATCCTTCGGCATTTCAACCATCTATTTTGGTCTCGTCATAATCCCTGGGCTTATGTTTGATAGCACCCACACTCAACGTCAATAGTTTAGGTGTTCCCGTCAGTACATGCGGCGGAGTCGATGTCTATTTACATTCGCGGCAGAATAGTTTCCTTGTGTTCCTTTTGACGGGAAAAAAGGCGGCCGGGTTTTTTTTCACGATCGCTTTTTGTGTAGTGTTTTTTTTTAAATCGCGTTCGTGCGGATTAGGTGATACTTTTATTAGCTGAACGTGGTTTTCTCAAAACTGACGTGTTGTTGGTGCGGTTTGATTCTGTGAATATTGAAATTTCGGTATAGTTGCAATATACGGAAGGGTGTTATGTCTATAATATTGTACTTTTCGTTATTACTAGCTGTCGCGCAAAATATTGTTTTGCGTTTACAAGTAGTGCAATTTTAGGAATATGTAATAGTGTAATTTTCTACACCGTTAGATTGGCGATATTAACATCTATAAATTTATACGTATATTACATCACGTAAAGGATTATAAGCTGTTGTAAATTTGAAGTATGTACCACAAGTAGTTTAGTTTTAATATCCAAAACTATCTTCTCTCCTGAACATGTTCCGTTTTGTAGATCCGACTTTCTTAATAGGGACCATCGATATTTACAAACACAATTATGGACTATATGGGAATACAATTTGGAGTTTTGTTTTAAAAAAAATCAACGAAAGAGGGAGTACGAAGACGAACGACTAATAGAATAAGGTAGTTGCATCCCTTTCGTTCTCCTCAATCAAAGAAAACTCCTCATTGCCAATAAAGTAATATATGTTCCTTTTCTTTCTCCAAAACATCTGTATACCATATTTCATTTAAAGCGGTGCAGTAGTTTCGGCGTGAAAGCGAGACAGACAGGCAGAGTTACTTTCACATGTGACACAGACAGAGTCACTTTCAAGTGTATTTCATCCAATACACGGGGTACAAAGGTGACTTCCCATGGCAAAACAAATGTTTTCCGAGACAACTAGTCTCTTATAATAATTTTCAGTGCTAATGAACTGTACAGTTACAGAGTGAAATCAGGAAATATTTGATATAAACATGATTTAACACCTCAATAATGATAAAGACGTAAGGTGATGTCATTTTCTTTAAAAAAGATTTTTCCACGTGACAAAATAATATAGGAAGCTAAATCCATCTAATAATAAATTATTACGTCTCGGCAATAAATAATAAGCTATCAAAAGTACTTAGTTGCGAAATAAAAATAATTAAATTCATAAATATAAGGTTACGATAAGGTATCTGTTATGTTTTCAGTCTTTTTTGTTTCATCATCATCATCATAGTAGGACCTTTTTTTTTTTTTTTATAGTGGGGAAATCCGTTATGGAAACCCCACCGCTGGCGGGGACAACGGCGGGGTTATGTGGGACTCGCACCCACTAAAACCCCACGGTGACCACTCGCGCGTTACTGCCGGGGCCCCCGGAACGACCTTAGCTACTACATCAAGGGCGGCCCCAGCCGCGCTAGGCCCTTACGGACCATCTCCGGCAATCGCGGCGGTACCAGGGTCACCGCGGTACCGCCATCGTCCTCGGGGACCGTAATTTAAGCATAGTAGGACCTGGTAGTCCTTAACACAGGTTGCCTTTTAACCTATCTAGGATGCCAGGATCTTAAATGTTCAAATACACATACATACAATTTTTAAAATTTAACCATAATATCACTGCAATGTAAGTACACATACTAATGTGTTCTTCTAACCGATCTATAAATGAATATACTTTTGGTGACAATAAACTTATTATTATTATTATTATCATCAGCCCATATTTGTCCACTGCTAGTCATAGACCTCTCCAATTGCACTTTTTCGTTTATCGTGGGGAAAGCTGTGATAAAAAGATATGGATACACCGCTGCTGGGGACAGCGGTGGGGTTATGTGGGACTCGCATCCTCTAAAACCCCACGGTGACCCCTCGCAGTGAAATGAAAGAAACGAAATCAGCAATAAACATCGTTTTCCGCTACGATGCCAGAGCGATGCCACTACCAGAGTGTAATAGACTTAGGGCCTTACTAATAATGGCGGAATGGCTATTTCGAAGATACACAAAGCTCAACTTAACTTGTCAGTTGTATGTCGAATACGGAATAACCAGTTCAAGTAGACCTGTATTAACCGTTGTGTAAGTGTGCGTTTATTGCTAAGGGGGTTAGTTCCCCAGACATTAGCCCCACTCCAACTATACAACGTGTAAAAGGACCCCGAGCAGTCTTAGAAACGTTTTTGTGCTTGTCAATATGAACAACTTTTTGCTACGGCGACAATGCGGGGAAACGACAAACAAAATTGTCTTATTCCTCAGGTACAAAATGTCATATCCCGGGGCAGAAGGTGGGGAATTTTCTTTGACGTTTTTGTAACAGATTTTCGGGCGGAAAACTGTCATTACTGTCATAATTTCCAAACAAAGTTTGACAGTAATGACAATCCTCAGCCAAAAAATCTGGCAGAAAAACGTCAAAAAAAATTCCCCATTGTCTATTTTTTTTGGAGACGTCAAATTTTTTTTCTTTTCCCTGCATTGACACAATAGTAAAAGTTGTTCATTTTAATGAACCCCACAACGTTTCTAAGACCATTGCTCGGGGTCTTTTTACACGCTGTATGAATGCCACGATTCGATAAAGCCTGAAAGAAATATTTTTAAGCGCCGAAGGGCAGAAAGAGGAGCCCAACAATGTTCCTAAGACGAAAAAATCATGCTCGGGGTTCTTTTACATGCTGTAGGAATGCCACAAACTCGATAAAGCCTGAAAAAAATATTTTTAAGCACCGAAGGGCAGAAAGACGAGCCCAACAACGTTCCTAAGACGAAAAATTCATGCTCGGGGTCCTTTTACACGCTGTATGAATGCCACGACTCGATAAAGCCTGAAAGAAATATTTTTAAGCGCCTTAGGGCAGAAATTTCTCCTCATAACCGACAAGCTTCACATACATTTTTAATCGTAATCGATGCGTTTTATAAATTATACTTACTTGTAATTACCAACATGTGTTTGCACTTGATCAGAAGCGATATATTAAGAGGAGGAAGAATGGCGGGCGGTTGTAAAAACAATGGTTAATATCAGACGCATTGACTTTCTGTGTCGAGTATTTGTGTTATTTATAGATAACTAGTACCCCGCGGTGTTACCCGCGTTTAATCCAGTTAATTTACATTCCCTTGGTAATTTCAGAATGAAACATAGCTTTTGTCTTAATGCGATTTTACACTATCTCCCCATCAAATTTCGTCAAAATATGTTTATTAATTTTCGCGTGAAAGTGACAAACATACATATTTTTGCTTTATTGATCATTTAAATTAGAAATATTTCCTGTCTCTGCCAACCTCTGCGTGATTTTTATCAACAGTATCTATGTCATGATAACATTTCCCTGAATTTTTCGTATCATCTACATTCTTAAACAAGAAACGGAAAATTTGTACATTAAAATAGACAACATTAAATAATTTATTTGACAGGCGTATTAACTAAGTAATCCGAGATAATCTAATAATGCATATATATACATATTATACTCGAACAATACACTTCGCGCGAACTTAAACAAAGATCAAAAATCCCATTTAACTTTCACGGCCGACGTATACAAAGTAGGTACAGTTCAGTAAGAAGTAATTTTGACATCCCTAATTGTCGTGGGATTAGTGTGATATGCGCGCGCGCAGCCCGCGTCGCGCCGCGCCGGAGATGATAAATCCCGGGCAAAAAGACATGACATTATTCCTTCTTCAAACACATTAGGGTCATTGGCTGCTTATGACTCAATTAGCGTTTCTGATATATAGTGATGTTATGTTACTCTTTTTGTTGATTTTTGTATTAACTTTTAGGTATAAATGTTTTCCATTAACAGAAAACTTTATAAGTATTTTTGAAAATTACAGTGTCAAAATGCATTGTGTATGTCGTCATCGTCTTTGAACAAAAAGTTTAAAACAAGTTTAACCTTTAACTATGGACGTGCGGTCTCGTAGACCGCTAGCAGTTTGTGATTTCTGTACCCCTCCGCTCCCCTGCGGGTACCACGTCTGTACATCTGTATAGCTTCAGTTTTAGTAGCTAAACGACGATGGAGACGGTAGGTTGCGTCGCTGGCTGCGAACTTGGTGAGTTATATCCCTTATAATTTCTTCGGCGGTCTCTGAGACCGCACGTCCACGTTTGTGTAATGAATTGAGTTGGCGTTGATTTTGTTGTTTTCATGTATTTTGCAATAAAAATGACGGAAAATTACAGACCAAGTACTTCTGCATTGAAATGAAAGTCTAATTTATCAAATTCACAAAGTGCAACCAAATTATTGCGCTTAGATAATTCTAAATTTGACGATAAATTCCAACACATGCTTTTAGATTTGTGTGTGACGTGTATTGGGTTCTGATATGCCAAATGAAGAACTAGCAACAGAAAACAATGATGTGCCTAAACGTAAGATGCGTAGGCTTTGTCCACCAAAGATTAAACGTGAGACGACTTACACTTGTGTGGGTTGTGGACAGCCCATATACCTTCAGTGTTCTAAGCCTTTGTGCAAAGACTGCCAATAAAATGGACAAGTTGAGGCATTGTTGAAATTTTCAAGTTTTATGTTGAGAAGCTAATTTTATGTTATTTTTATACTATGTTTTTATATTTTATTGTAAGTCAAGCTAAAGTTAATTTGAAAGATTTTTTTCTGAAATATTATAACCTATAAGTCATCTCAAGTTAAAAAGTCTGAAAGGTGCCTAATACTGTTACATGATAAGTTTTTCTAAAGAATAAATAAATATATATGTGTATTTTGTGTTTAAATTTACATTTGAATACTTATAAAGGGAATATGATAAAAAAACTAGTATGTCAGTAACATAAAAGTGTGTTATCCGACCTTTGTATGTAGCGGTCTCTGAGACCGCGCGTCCATATCTACGTAACAAAAATTGAACGTCCATAGTTAAAGGTTAACACATTAGAGGACAGTAAAATAGACACAATAGACGTTTTATTGTTATGATGTCTATAGGCGTTTACTATCCGGGAAAGAGTTAATTATGTACTTATCAGCATGT
Organism: Conopomorpha cramerella; assembly: GCA_012932125.1. Taxonomy (NCBI): domain Eukaryota; kingdom Metazoa; phylum Arthropoda; class Insecta; order Lepidoptera; family Gracillariidae; genus Conopomorpha; species Conopomorpha cramerella. Next base: position 18,728 of record SJJU01005640.1, on the reverse strand, counting down.
AAATTGTAGCCGGGTATCGGGTATTTATTCGACTAAACGGTGTATGAGGCTCTTAAGTGGTTACGCCATTTACAATTTTACATGGGCCATGAAGTATGGGGTATATTATATATACCTCTAGTGGCATAGGCATACATAACTATTTTATATTTAACTAGCTGACCCGGCAAACGTTGTTTTACCAATATAATTTATAGCCTATACGTTATTCTAGTTTATAAGTTACAATGCTGCCAAGTCTCATCAATATTTGTCCAGTACTTTTTGCGTGAAAGAGTAACAAACATCCATCCACGCATACAAACTTTCACGTTTGTAATATTAGTAGGATTTGTTATGAATGAGTACCTATGTATGCTGTCTAAAGTTGTGTAAAGTAAAAAAAAAAGATTTCTGAAAGAATGGATAAATATATATAATCCATACTTATTGATCCGGCAAACGCAGAAAAAAACAACCATGTTTTTACCGGCATTAACTACAACCATCAACAAATAAAAAACAAAATAAAATCGGAAATGTTTTGTAAAAAAAAAGAAAAGAAAATGTTACACAGCAAGTAGTACACCGACAAGAAGGTTACAACAAATACAAAAAGCGACTTTATTTACCGAAAACGATTTCATTCAGGCTAGCTAAATAATTTGTGAAAGCTAAATCTACCAAAGAAAGATTATAGAAGTAATCTTAAATTGTCTTACTCTACCTCCGTCTCAGTAAACAGGAGTAGCGTCATAATTTAGAGAGGTATTGGTGCGTGTGAGCGTACTTGACGTTTCTATCTCGCCCGCCCCCGCCCTAGCGCCCGCCCGCCCTGTGGCTCATCGAGCTCGACACTAAGGGGCTTCACGGTTCGTAGGTCATAGTTAACTGTACGCTATTTTGTACTCTGTTTATCTTATAATAGCAGATAAATGTCCCAGTACAACTACTGAACGGATTTTGACGAAACTTCGTGGGGAGATGGATGTCGTAATCGTATTTGTTTTTTTTTATTTGTGACCACAAACAGACTTACACATAAGTACAATAAATCACATTTAAATATTGAGCATAAGCCCCATGACGCTATCCACATTTTTATCTACCCACATTGTCGCCATAGTAAAAGTTGTTCATATTGACGCGCCCAACAATGTTTCTAAGACCATTGCTCGGGGTCCTTTTACGCATCATAAACAATAAATACCAGCCAAAGGATTGGCGAAACTTTTTTTGTTACTTTTTTAATGTTTCCGGAGCTCACGGGCCGAGGTCAATATTTTAACTGCCGCCGTGTAAGCCGTCGCCGCGGCCGCAGCACGTCGCTTTGTTTGCTCGATGAAAAACTCACTCGGTGTCCAACCGTTTATCATAGTGCACTGCTTGTTTGCTGAAACGGTAAATTTATCGTTGAACTTTTTTTCCTTTTTTGGTGCGTTTTTCCCGCTCATATGTGTGTGTAATTTTTTTTTATTGGCGCAATGTATCGATGTTCAACGGGTAATTTCTCAAGAGGTGTAAATGAGAAATTTTAATGTTTCGTTGTTTTAATTTTTTGCCATACAATGTAACAACAATGGGGAATTTTCTTTGACGTTTTTCTGTCATACTTTCCAAACAAATTTTAACAGTATTGACAGGTCTCTGCCCGAAAATCTGTCAGAAAAACGTCAGAGAAAATTCCCCATTAAATGTTGGAATTACAATGTGTGGATTGAATACTTTAGTTATTAAGTCATATTTATGAGTATTGTTATTTAATATCTATTTGCTGAGTAAGAACATGTGGGTCCGGCAACACACAAACAACATTACATATTACTTACTTAAGTCTTATGGTACCCCAGTGGCACAAAGGGACTTTACAAGATGCCGCCACGCCGTCCTGGGGCCTGTTTAATAAACTCGACAATTGTCAATTACTATGACAATTCTATGTCTGTTGTATGTATGATTTTCATCAATTCCGTTCCGTCTACGCAATGTGCACAGAATTGTCATAGTAATTGACAATTGTCGAGTTTATTAAACAGGCCCCTGTCCTCTGTGACTACTCTGACCATCAGACCAGCTCAGCCCTCGCGCTCTCAGCTCGCCGACGACGGTGCGCCGCTACGTGTGCACGGAGCATCCAGCCCTCCTAGCAAAGCGCTCCAAGAAAGATAACGACAAGACATATCAGGCACTGTGATTGGTTGAATCAAGCTAAGTTCCACGTCGTGTGACATAGCAACCAATTGCAGCGCGTATTTGATGTATGTCGTGTCTTTTTTTTTTTTACTATGACCAAGCGTTTGACCACCATCCTGCCTGATGTTAAGCAGCGATGTGGTCTACGATGGAGCACACTTGTTCAGTAGGTACATATTCACCCGCGACTTGAAGACCTTCAAACTATACTGCGCAGGAAACACAGACTCCGGCAAGTCGTTCCACATCCTGGTGGTACGCACTACGAAAGTGGACGGAAACCGTTTGGTTCGCGTAAATGGAAAATCCACCTGGTGTGGAAGAAGCGCTTGCTAGGGCTGCAGGTCTGCGTCGACCTCCCCCAGGCTGCCATTCGAACGCGATGCTCGCCTTCTCGGATCGTGTGACCAATCCACCGCCATTTGCGTTATGCAATCTCCTCCCCAATAGGGATCTGACCATACTGTGGTACCATAGGTCCTCGTTCCGTATCGTGTTCGGCTAGAATACGAATAATCTACCTCAGGGATTTATTCACGAACACTTGTTTTTATTCTTCAAACATTACATATTATACATTAGTAAGTAAATAGATACATTATTACGCTTTCAGCTAACGTTGTTAAACAAACAATCTTTGGATAAACTCCAACTAAAACTGTTCAATAATTGTTATTTAGGAGTCCTGTATCTGGAAATGTCTGCTATATTCTTCTTCACTATATGTACGACTGAGTAAATACATTGCCCCGCATTCTCTGCCAATATAGTCAATCATGCCAATGCGATACCAAACTGACTTGTTATAAAGCCTATTTTGCTACAGCTGGGTGAAACACTTCACATTCTTAGAAGATGTTCTAGTTATGTTTTGTTATGCCCGATGTATTTAATGTTTTGATAATAAAGGATTTTCGGATTTATTACTAATCTCTGGCAGTGAACGGGAACATAGAGGCGGTCACAATTTAGTTGTTTTATTGCATATTTCTTCTCTACGATAAAGATTAATGGACGCTTAGAAAAAATATTTTCAGATTTCCATTGGATTTTAACACTTACGGATATTGAACTTATATCAATATTACGATAAATATATTTGAGTACTAGTGGACGCCCCGTGATTTCATTCGCGTAGTTTCAGTATTTCATACAAACTATAACGACCTCTATATAGCGAGGCGACCAACAGGATCGGGGAAAAAGTATCATATGTCCGACTCCCTGTTCTAAGCTACATCCTCACCATTTTTCAACCAAATCGGTTCAGCCGTTCTTGAGTTATAAATGGAGTAACTAACACGACTTTCTTTTATATATATGTATAGATTAGTGGACGCCCCGCGATTTCATTCGCGTATTTTCCGTACTTCCTACAAATTATATAACCCTCTTTATAGCTATGCGTCGCACAGGATCGTGATAAAAAGTATGCTAAGTCCTGTTCCCCCCCTTCTTTAACTTTAAAAAAACGGAGGAGGTTCTCAATTCGACGGATTTTTTTTTTATGTTTGTTACCTCAAAACTTTTGACTGCGTTCACCGCTTCGGACGGTTCTTTTTTTGTGGGTAACGTGGTGTTTCCCATTTAGTTCCATTAACATTTTGTCCAGATCCGATAGTGGCATCCATGAGTAAACCACCAAAGTTCATATTTTACTGGTATTCATTTTAATACATTCGCGCTTCGCGTACGCCTCAGTCCAAGGAGGTTTATACCTATTATTTTTTTTAATTACAACTTTTCTTCAGCTCGAAAACGGCCAGTCATTTATCACACAGACTATTCCACATTGATATATCATTACAGCCAACTCCCGCATCATACATACGTCTTCCGCTAGTTTAATATCCGCGTTCCGTTTGACAGAGCGTCGTCGGCGAGACCTTAATAGATGCAGTGTAGGGACACAGGGCGACGTTGGGCGCGCCGCGGGGCGCCTTAATAATCCACCCAGGCCGAGGTACCAGGCTGACATGAGATGAATAGTGATTCATTCTAGTAACAGCCCGTCGTAGTAGGTACTGCTACGCGCGTAGCTTCTACGCCTTGCTACGTAGTCACCGGCTGTAGCAAAGACCTTATGTTTAATTTGACTAGTTTAAAAAAAAATAAGGCTTAAAAGTACTCATTATTTTTCATCTCCCAAACGTTTATACCGGTTGCAATGCCTGATGTCGGAAGTAGTCTTCTATGGGATAGGTACACGTATGTTCTATACTAAATAGTCCTAAATATATTTTTATTTTTAAAAGAACGATATTTACCAATAAAGTTGCCGGTCATAGTGGAACAGTGAATTATGCCTAAATCGGAATTTAATCGCATGAAATAACTGCGAAATATAGAACATTTAGTATCTATACAACAGTAAAAAATGCGAATCAAGGTTAAACATAAATCGAGATATAGAAGTTATGCTTGCCATAATCATAACTTACATAATTATCTGTTTGGTGTTCACAAAAGTGTTAGTATTGTACAAGATGTTTCTGTAATAAAGAGAACATGCGGTTGTATATTAATAAAACGTTATTAAAAAAAAGGGTAATAAAGGGATTATCTTGGCAAACATTAGTATCGATTGATGGCGAAACAGTTACCCTTTGTCGCGGCAGGTCGCGGGGGCGCGCGGTCACCATCCCGCTATAATATATTTAAAGGATTTGCCCCACAGAGGGTCCCGCCGCCTCGCCGCTATTCAAATAATGGAAATTATTTCCACATATGTGCACCTAAATAAATATCATTCATTTCATTATTGCTGTCATCGTGGGGCGCACCCTCCACCGCCTCCACCGCGGACTGATTGAAGACGCTCAGCGCGCTGTGAGCCGCGGCACTCCCGGGAACAATCAGAGGGTTGCATCACTCTCCGCACATTAAAACAGCTGCAAAAAAATACACAACTCGGAATACCAACGTAGCTTAGAAACATATCGCACACGGAGTGGAAATACGAAACGTTTATGTTCAGTTAACCGAGGAAAGAGGGTATTATTTACCGTTTCGCCTCGGCGGGCGCGGGGCTCTGAGTGAGACAAATAACAGCGGCCGCTATATTTATTGCAGCCGGTACGTGGATTGCGCAATTTATCGCGTGAGGTGTCGTCGGCGGATCGATCGGCTCGTGAGTGACGGCCGCCATACGTCAGGCCGCACGTTATCTGCCCTCAGAGCGACTTATCGCCGGCGACGCAACACAACACGATCGATGCCGCCGCCGCCGCTGGCGTGGGCCACGCGGGCCGCCTCCGGGCCCGGCCAATCGCGCCGCTCGTTTATCTTCATTTTGCGGCTGCAATTAGACGGGTCGTTGGCTGCGGCGGGGCTACGTGGCGGGAATACACCGCCTCTCTGTCAACTTTGTAATGAGTAAAGTTAATAGCTACGCAACCAAAGTCGTGTCTCGACTTCCAATCGGCAAACTTAGTACATAGCTCTTATTGAAGTCCCCACCGACGCCGACGCCGCCGCCGCCGTGGGCAGCGTGTCGTCGTGGCATTCTAATCTTTAAACGAGAAGTTAGGTACATTAATTTCAGTTACTAACGTTGTGCTTCATTCTTGTTGCAGGTGTGGTTTAAAAACCGGAGGGCGAAATGGCGGAAACGTGAAAGGAACGCAATGAACGCCGCCGCAGCCGCCGCGGCCGACTTCAAGAACGGCTTCAGCACGCAGTTCAACGGATTAATGCAGCCCTTCCCGGACACGGACGCGCTCTACTCGTCGTACTCGTACAACAACTGGGCGGCCAAGGTCCCCAGTCCGCTGGGCACCAAGAGCTTCCCGTGGCCGGTGAACCCGCTGGGCTCGGTGGTGCCGACGGGCCACCACCAGGGCTCGGTGAACTGCTTCAACCCGGCGACGTCGATGGGCGGCGTGACGGGCGTGGGCGGCGGCGGCATGGCGGTGGCGAGCGGCGCGGGCGTGGCGGGCGGCGTGGCGCCGTGCCCCTACACCGCGCCGCCCAACCCCTACAGCATGTACCACCGCGCCGCGGACCCGTGCCCCGCCATGTCGTCGAGCATCGCGTCGCTGCGGCTGAAGGCGAAGCAGCACTCGTCGGGCTTCGGCGGCGGCTACGGGTCGGTGTCGCCGGTGTCGCGCGCGGGCTCGGCGCCGCTGGCGGCCTGCCAGTACGCCGCGGCGGGCGCGGGCGACCGCGTGCTCTGAGGGGAGGCGCGCGGGCGCGGGGGGGGCGCCGCCTCGCCGCCGCCGCTCGCCGCCGCCGCGCGCGCCTCCTAGCCGCCGCCGCCGCGGCGCCGCCTCTACCACTGGTTGGACTAAGCCCTCGTGCTCCGTGCGGTTCCTTGGGGAGTACCTGGCAATAAATTTTAAACGATTCTTTCTAGACGTACTCCGTTTTGTAAATATGTAGTTATTTACGTACGTATACCAAAGTGATGTGTGCAATTTTTACAAGCTAATGTATAGTAAGTTACGAGACTGTATGTAGGTATGATGGGTAGACTTTTGATTATAATTAGATAATGTTTCAGTTGTATGTTGTAGTAATTGGTTCTGTTGCCGACTCGTGTTGTGATCCGAGACTATAACAATGTTGTAAAGCATATGTACTGCGTGAGACGACCAATGTGGTGAAGAGTATAAGGTTTATTTGTTAGTTAAACCCGACCATGTGAGAAAATAGTTAATCGAACTTGATGTTTGTTTGTAAACTAAGTAATGTACGAGCATAGTTTTAAAGACCGCCTCAGAAAGAGATTATTGTGAACAGGATCTCAAGAGTAATAATTTATGACTATTTATTGACAGGTAACGTTCGAGAAATGTATATAGTTTACCTATGTAATAGATTAGGAACAATTAACGTCAGGTTAATGAATTATACATAGTAGAGTATAACGTACATTGCGCGTGCCTACTCCTGTAAAAAAAATGATGTAAATAAATTCGAGTGGAAATATAAGTGATAATGCAATATCAAACAATGGGGTTTTCATTTAGATACATATCAGTATATATATCTACGGACTAGAACGAAATGTTTGTTGATTTATTTTGTAATAAGCTCCCGTCGTTGGTCGTAAATTTAAAAAAAAAACAACCTCTAGTCATAATAAACAATGTCACGGAAACTGACTTCGTTTCATTTTCCTCCTAAATTACTTTAATTTACTTTTATTACAAACTAGGTGTTTCGCGTGGCTTTTCCTGCCTTTTTTTTCCATCCCGTGTGGAAGATCATGGATAATGTAGAGCAGACCGAGGTGATTCGGATCACAATAAGTAAAAAAAAAAATACACTTCACGCCTTTAATCCCAAAGAGGTAGGCAGAGGTACTTGCTAAAGCAAATACCCACGGTTCACCAAGCGTATTTAACCCAACGTGACAGGGGGGGAGCCCATCGCCGTTAAAGGGTTCACACACCTTGTGGTGTGCGGGTTTCATCACGATGTTGTCCTTCACCGTACGAGCGTTGCGTTGCGTACATACATATATACATAGGAAAAAGAGTCCCATTGGTACACGTCCAGTAGCCGGACAATAAGTATTTGATAAATATTTCTGATTCCGCGCGTTGCCGAACCCAACCATAGGTACACATATCTATTCCTCCCCTTCCCCGAGAGATGTGTACCTATGGTTGCTTTCAACAACGCGCGGATACATGAACATACATATACTTCACGCCAGTCTCCCAGAGGGGTAGGCAGAGACTACAGATCTCCATTTGTCACGGTCCTGACATACCCCTTTCGCTTCATCTACATTCATACATCTTTTCATACATGACCTCCGGTTTCGAGTACTTTTTCACGCCACCTTCGGCCAGGACATCACCAATCTGGTCTGTATATGTCCTTCTGGGGCGACCTCTACTCACCCGGCCCATTACATCACCCATTTAAATCTCTTTCGTCAATCGACTTTCATCCATTCTCTCCATATGCCCAAACCACCGAAGCATGCCCTTTTCAATCAAATACTTACTGTAATCCGATTCGCGTCGGTCTATTCTACCTAGTATTCTTCTCGTCCAGCTGCGGACATCATGTGACTTATGATGACGATTCTAATGTTGAAAGTATTATGGAAATCCGTCCAGTAGTTTTCAAGTTTTTCCATACAATAATTAATACCTGTAAAGAAAAAAAAACGGCGATGGGCTCACCCCCTGTCACGTTGGGTTAAATACGCTTGGTGAACCGTGGGCATTTGCTTATTAAGCAAGTGCCTCTGCATACCCCGCTTTGGGATTAAAAGGCGCGAAGTGTATTAGTCTCTGCCTACCTCTCTGTTAGACCGTCGTCGTACGTAGGATCGGCCAGTGTCACTAAAACATCGATAATGTAGAGTTGTGATATTTCGACAAGTAAACAATGCATGATCATGGAAATCTTTGGGGGAGACCCTCGTCCAGCAGTGGACGTACTGTGGTGATTTTATTGAAACAATGAATCTTAATGTCTTATTATAATATTGATATAAATGAGTTTCAACCTTAGCGTGGTAGATCAGTAGGTATCTGGGCTAGCTGTACAGTGCTACAAGGATATTTTGGCGTGTGGTTAATACTATATCGCTATTTTGCAACAACGACGCGACATCATAAAATCCGACACTGTTGAAATAGCAATCTTATTACGTTTACTAAGGATTCTTTTCACACTAACAAAATATCGCGTTGTTGCAGCAATTGAGCGAAATGTATTAACCACACGCCAAAATATCCTTGTAGCACCACCATCCAATCGAGTATTGTTCTCATGGATAATGCTCCATACTAACACAACATAATACAAAGCACTTGAGATAAAACTACGAAAGGGAGAAGAAGTGACTAGATGATTTTAAAGAAAAATGAAACTAGCCGCCCAATCATACATTTTTTTTAAGTTACCATCGAAATATCGGCTTTGCCTTAATCAAACCCTTCCATTTCCATTCGAGTGCTTTGCATTCTCTCCATATGTCCAAAATGCAGAAATGCACACTTGATATGTTGGATTTGCTATTTCGTAGATACACAAAGCTCAACTTAACTTGTCAGTTGTATGTCAAATACGGAATAACCAGTTCAAGTAGACCTGTAATAACCGCTGTATAAGTGACAACGCGTTTATTGCTAGGGGGGTATATGGGCAAACTTGTTTTCGATGCGATTCGCTCGCAATTTACTATCCTTGGTCAACGTTAATGTCAATTATACATTATCAATTAAATCCTGAATACCCTGTCTACACCCAAAGTAGCGTATTAAACGCGCCAATTCAGTTTCAACATTCTACTTGTCAAATCGTAGTCTGAGTGAATTTCATTTCACGTTGAATGTATTAAATACTAGCTTTCCGCCCGCGGTTTCACCCGCGTGGACTTCGGTTATATTGCGGTATAAAGGAATATTTTTGTTTTCCCTCGGGAATATCAATTTTTTCCGGGATAAAAGTACCCTATTATTTAAACCGGACTTGTACGTCTGCATAATTTCAAAGCAATCGGTTCAGTAGTTACGGAGTGAAAGACGAACAAAAAAACAAACTAACTAAACTAAATAATATTAGTAAGATAAATCTACTAGTTGACGTACCGCGGATTTACTTGCATTGTTTCATGAAACATGCTACAATTAAAATATTTTTGACAGGGAAAACTGCTTTATCGTTTAAGTTGAAGTAGTGAATTTAATAAACTAGCTGATCCGGCAAATGCTGTTTTTCCAACAAATTATTAACAGTGTTTCTCTGCTATTAGACGCATGAATTATACATATAAAACTTACTAGAAAATCACTCTGTCTACTAAAGAAACCCTATAATCTCCGTCGCGTGGGTTAAGCATACACAGGGACAGACAGAAGGAGGCGACTTTGTTTTATACTATCAAAACCAGGAGGTATACCTGTAAATAAACTAGAACCCCCAACCTTTCCAGCGCAAGCTTAATCACTCCACCCCTAAATCACATACACTCTTATACTAAGTTAAATCAATACATAGATAAAAAAACATAGTATAAAACAAAGTCGCCTCCCGCTTTCCATCTCTATATTTTCCTAGATTTTTAAAACTACCCTAAGATAGACCTATTCTCGAGTAAGGTTTTCGGAGAGTGTGCTACGGAGTTGCATACCCAACCTAATACCCAGCGGCGTGCACACCATAGGTATAGGCAAAAAACACTGCCTACCTTAGTATCTTGGCTACCCGACCTAATAATAGAGTTATTGCTATATCTTCTTTTGTTTTACTCACGACATAGGCTAACGAAGGCCCTGTGTGTTTGTGGGTGAGTAGAAAGATACCTGTGTTTCGTAAAGACAAGTTACCTATACATAGGTGTCAATCCTTGAGGATTACTGCCTACATCGTCGTAAAAGTCAGTGCACGTCACTGCTAACACCCGCATCATGTTTTTACAATAGGACAACCAGGAAAACGGCAAAACGTCATCCATATCAGGTTGGTTTACCATTTACGCGAACCGAACGCTTCGCTTCGTATGGAGTACTGCTGTCATCTTTGGGATGGATCAGCAAAATACCAGCTTGAGGCTCTGGAGGCAATAGAGAGGCGTGCTAGAAGACTCATAGGTGACGACAAGCTGTTTGATGCTCGGCTACAAAGCCTAGAGCATTGATGCAAGGTAGCGAGCCATTCTGTCTTCTATCGGGTACATTGCGGAGAGTGTGCTACGGAGTTGCATAACCTAATTGATTGTAAAAACGCGATGGGGGTATTAACCCCCATCGCGTTTTTACAATAGGACAACCAGGAGAACGGCAAAACGTCATCCATATTAGGTGGATTTACCATTTACCCGAACCAAACGGTAGAGCGAACCGCCAGAATGTGGAATGACTTGTCGAAGTCTGTGTATCCTGCGCAGTACAGTCTGAAGGTCTTCAAGTCGTGAGTGAATAGGTACGTAATGAACAAGTGTGCTCCATCGTAGACCACATCGCAGCCTAACATGAGGCAGGATGGTGGTCAAATGCTTGTTCATTGTGATAAAACAAAGGTTTATATGTGTAATACATGCATATAATACTCGTATCGGAGAAACACTGTTAACGATTGTCGGATGAGCTAGTACTAGATAATATGTTGTATACACTAGATCTCTTACATAGATACCATAAGTTAATAAACATATAACGTTCAGTTTTACATTGTGAGAAATTATGTGTATTTCAATGATATCAATCTCTGTGTAAGGCTTAACGTGATAACACGAGTAACAATTGTGACATAATACAATCTGTGCTAATTTTTAACTCATTGATTAAAAAATAGAGCTCGCGTCTGTGGTCCAGTTGGTTGAATACTTGATTTGTAACCGGGAGGTCGCGGGTTCGAGTCCGGCTACTGGACGTGTACCAATGGGACTCTTTTTCAGAGCCTATGTACGCAACGCAACGTCCGTACGGTGAAGGACAACATCGTGATGAAACCCGCACACCACAAGGTGTGTGAACCTTATAACGGCGATGGGCTCACCCCCTGTCACGTTGGGTTAAATACTCTTGGTGAACCGTGGGCATTTGCTTATTAAGCAAGTGCCTCTGCCTACCCCGCTTTGGTATTAAAAGGCGTGAAGTGTATATTATATATTATTATATACTTGGCAAGAAAATCCACTTTTAACATTTCATCATAAAGTAACAATAGAACATCACAAATGTAATAAAAATATAAACGATTTATATCGTTTCTCTCAACAGTATCTTGTGCTGAATAATATATTCCGAGCACATTTTTAAGAGATAACGTCCGCCCAGGAATAGTGTCTGGCGGTACACAACAGGGCCGTCTACGAGGGAGATAGATTGCTACGCCGTAGACGAACCCCGTAGCCCGTAGCGCGTAGCGAGCGACCCTGCTTGAATTGCAAATGCTGGACAGCGAAATAAAGTAGGTATTTTTTTTTGTCTTGCAATTTAATTTATTGTTGGAAATTATTGTGTTGCAAATAAATAACATAGAATACACTTCACGCCTGTTAATCCTATTGCGGTCTGATATTATTACGCGGATTTCATCTCGCTATTGTGTTGCGTTCCAAATATTGTTTAATCTTGCACCACTTTGCTATTAAGTGATTTCAGTAATTAAGTGTATAATTTATATTTTTTATGGAAATAACTTATTTTTACAGGTATAACGGGTCTAACTCGGTCATTCTGAAATTTTAACATGGAATCAAGTAGTTTCACGTGTCGCGCTTGTTCCTTTTGAAGGTTCAACATAAAGACATACATTATAAGATATGTACATAAAAAACCGTTATAACAACATTTTCTCTCATACAAAGAAAAGAAAAATATAACACAGCACCCCCAACAATTGTAATGAGCGTCAACAAATCCATAGTATTAATAACAACGTCGTCAGCCAAAAATCGTCATTCAAATAAATTTATCGGCTAAATTGGCGCGATTGGACCGTGAGAACCTGTGGCATTAAGCTGGGAATGTAATCCAGCAAATGATTATCGGAGGCCCGGGATCCAGGTGCCGGGATCCGAGCGCTTAAGGATTTAGCCGAGGATCCACTTTCAATATCACCCACGGCTCGAGCGCCGGCCAACTCGTTGAGCGAACCTTTTTTTTTTTAATCTTTTTTATTATTTTGTCGCATGGTTTTGGCTCTAAACGGAATGATTCAGGCCGTCTAGATTTTTATTTTTCAATCGCCCACCGATTAGTGGGATTAGGCGATGCCGCGTTTCAATACTTTAGTTCTTTTTGCCGGCGCTTGTAGCGGAGGCGCGCCGGGTGTCGTTTATGGACGGCACTTAGAAACGTTCAGTATGTGCCGATTTGCTGTTACACGTTGTGGGTTATAGAGAGGCGTGGGAATATGTTGCGTACATTATTGTTTAACTGTGGTAAAAGTGTTATTACTTTTTGTTGTATCACTTGGAAACGACTCTACCTATTTGACGAAGTTTGGCTTAAATATTGCTTATGCACCTTCCTACCTATGTAAGTAGGTTTACGCTAACGACAATGACGCCTTCGAAAAAAAAATTGAATCGAAATCACAGACAAGTCTGTCCTTAATACATTTATAGCTTAATACATTTGACGGGCCCGTTGGTGTAGTGGTCAGCATGTCTGCCTCTTCTCCATAGGGATGAGCTTTTAAGTACTTGTTGGATGTGTCTGGGTGTTTTATTTATATACGTATGTATTTAAAAGAAAAAAAAAAGTATTTAATTAAGTATATTTCGTTGTCTGATTTCCATAACACAAGGGCTTTAGCTACTTAACATGGGATGAAGGCAATGTGTGTGTTGTTGTAAAATATTTATTTATTTATTTATAGCAACTAGGAAGAGTAATTCCACATGATTTTCGGACAAGGGTCTAGAGATAATAATCCCTACTTGTAATATTATAAATGCGAAACTAACTCTGTCTGTCTGTCCGTCTGTCTGACACGCTTTTCCGCTTAAACCTCTCAACCGATTTTGAAGAAATTTGGCACAGACAATCTTTAGACCCTGAAAAATGCCTGTATCCAATGACTTATCATCACATTTCGAATAAATTATGAATGAATTCAGTTTTTGTAAAATATATTCTTGATTGCAATCTCCTAAAATGTACTTGATCCCTAGACACTTTTGATGTGTGTATTTACCCTACTGACTTGAAGAACTCCAGACTACTGCGTGGTAAACACAAACTCCGGCAGGTCATTCCACATCCTGGCGGTTCTCACTACGTTTGTTTCGCGCAATGTTTCTTTCCACTTTTTGGCCAAAAGGATGTGTTCCGGTGGTAACTCAGCCTTAAGTAAGCTCGCCACAATGGGCTGTCTGTACGTGACTAGATGATATAGATTTAGAAAAGCCTGTCTAGGATTCTATTTCCGGTTGATATTTTCTTAGTAATGATGGGAGTATTTGCTACTGAATGTTTTGTATAGGTATTGTAATTTTTACTATACTTCTACATACTCGTACTAAGTGATAGTTCGAAAAACTGTACTAAAACTAAAACTCTAATAACTAGTCAAATTGAAATAAAAATGGTACGATTTCTATCAACCTCCATACATAAGGGACAACTCTGAGCAAGAATTTGACAGTCTTAGTACGCTTCATAATGCTCTCATTTTTCAATTTTCAATAATAATCAGTATTTTTAGACGATAAACGGTATAAATAAAACGATATTCCCAGCCGTTTACAAGAATGTGGGTGCCCTAAAACTCTCATATATTATTTCATTTTGTTTGTTTTTGTTTTTTTTAGCTACATATTGTTTTTTTTTATTTGCCTTGTATGCTAGTAGCTACTGTTGCCTTAAATTTTTTATTAAAAAAAGTACACTTCCAGCCTTTCAATCCCGAAGCGGAGGCGCTTGCTAAGCTGATGCCCACGGTTCAACAAGTGTATTTAACCCAACGTGACTAGAGGTGAGTCCATCGTGATTATAGGGTTCACACACCGCAAGGTGTGCGAGTTTCATCCCGATGTTGTCCTTTACCGTACGATCGTTGCGTTGCATGCATAGGCTCTGAAAAAGAGTCCCGGGCCGGCCATATTAGCCATAGAACCGTTGACTGTTGGGGCAAACGAGTTCTCGAGTGGAGACCGCGTCTCGGCAAACGCAGTGTAGGATGCCGTCAGGCAAGGTGGACTGATGATATGCCCAAGATGGCTGGCGGAAGCTGGATCGCGAATAGTCGAGATCACAGTGGCGTGCAATTGGAGAGGCCTATGTTCAGCAGTGGACAAATATGGACTGATGATGATTGCTTTAAAACAATCTTTACAAGCAGTAGTGTGTCGCCGACAGTACCTGTACAAACATGTACACATATGGCATGCGTGTGTCCCGTTATCGGTGTCCCAAGGCCCACTTTTATTGCACTGTGATGTTTGTGTTGACTTTATTATGCCCGAGTATTTGTCTCCACGACTCATACATACTTAGGTACTTTTTCATTTAATTTGAATTATGACGGTGTGAGATAACGTTTACTTACTATATTAGAGCGTCTGTGGTCCAATTGGACGGATACTTGACTTGCAATCGTGAGGTTGCGGATTCGAGTCCGGCTACTGGACGCGTACCAATTGGACTCTTTTTCAGAGCCTAATGTACGCGACGCAACGCTCGTACGGTGAAGGACAACATCGTGATGAAATCGGCTCACCACAAGGCGTGTGAAACCTATTTTTTTTATCACTATGAACAAGCGTTTGACCATCATCCTTCCTGATGTTAAGCAGCGATGTGGTCTATTTTGGAGCTCACTTGTTCATTACCTATAACGGCGATGGGCTCACCCCCTGTCACGTGGGTAGATAATTATGGATTCACACAGGCGCTAGTAAGTAAATGTACTTCAACAAAGCGACATCTCAAAATGTGACACTGTTGGAATAACAATCTTATTACTATTACTTAGGAATAACAAAATATTGTGAGATATCGCGTTGTTGCAGTAAATTAGCGTTATTTTCTAATTATATATCTTCTGGATTGGTCTCCTATCTAATTCTCCATGCCTGTATCATTGACTTATCACCACATTTTGAATAAATTATGAATGAATTCAGTTTTTGTAAAATTTATCCTTGATTGCAATCTTCTGAAATGTACTTCCCTAGACACTTTTGATGTGTGTATATTACACGTAATTTTAAGAAGTGAAAGTAGATTTTTTCTTATACCTAGCTCTGTGCCTGCTACGGGGAAAAAGGAAAAACTCCAATAAACATCAAGTTAAATGTGGGGATTTGTCACCTGTCATATTATTTGACTTCTTAGGACGATGCGAATTTAGTAGCGGATACGCTTCTCTGTTTTTCATAAGTTCTGTATTGTATCGTTTCAGAACAATTTCAAGAATAACTCAATATTGTTCACTGGGTATATAGGCGCGTATATAATCAAAGACAAGCTCGAGCTTACCTTTGTTATTTTACTCGAGACCGTTTTCGACGCAATGCATGCGTCGAGTGCGAAACTGGTACCATAGCTCACTCGTGACACCAAGCATTTCAGAAAAAAATCAAGAATGTTTTCTTAAAGTTACTGTATTATAAGACCACTTTAATAAAATGAAATCCGGTGAAAAGTGATACAATAATGAAGAAGAGGTCATTGGGAAAGATACATTGAGTGTACGAAAATTTAAAAGGTTGTAGTTGGCCACAAAATCTAATATTAAATATTTAACTTACATAATTATAAACCTTCCCTGAGAATCACTGCTATCTATTAAAACAATCCGTTGTTCAAAATCGGTTGCGCAGTTTTTTATAAAGATTTAAGCCCTTACATCCCTATGTACAGACAGAAAGGAAAGGCACTTTTCTTTTGATACTATGTAATGAATGTCTTTTTGTGGTAGCTCTTTATTTTCCATCCCAAGTGATGAAGTGATCCGAAAGAGAACCAAAGTCATCGACATAGCTCATCGTTTTAGCAAGCTGAAGTGGCAGTGGGGCGGCCATATTAGCCGTAGAACCGATGACCGTTGGGGAAAACGAGTTCTCGAGTGGAGACCGCGTCTCGGCAAACGGAGTGTAGGACACCCTCAGGCAAGGTGAACTGATGATATACGCAAGATGGCTGGCAGAAGCTGGATGCGAGAAGCCGAAACAGATCACAGTGGCGTGCAATTGGAGAGGCCTATGTCCAGCAGTGGACAAGTATGGGCTGATGATGATGATGATGATAAAAAAAAAATACACTTCACGCCTTTAATCCCAAAGAGGGGTAAGCAGAGGCACTTGCTAAAGCAAGTACCCACGGTTCACCAAGCGTATTTAACCCAACGTGGACAGGGGGTGAGCCCATCGCCGTTATAGGGTTCACACACCTTTTGGTGTGCGGGTTTCATCACGATGTTGTCCTTCACCGTACGAGCGTTGCGTTGCGTACATAGGCTCTGAAAAAGAGTCCCATTGGTACACGTCCAGTAGTCGGACTCGAACCCGCGACCTCCCGGTTACAAGTCAAGTATCCGACAACTGGACCACAGACGCTCTATGATGATGATGATGTTTATTTTCCATAGGGCGTCGCTGATTTGGTCGTCGCCTACATACCTACCTATGTAGTTAAGTAGACAATAAATCTTCAATAATGTCATATACAATGATTATCTAATCGAGACGCTCTCGCTTCTTGCGTGAAGTTGTATTTCACAGATGTAGAAATGTGTCTACATATTTGTTTAGCGAGATAACCAGGTGTGACGCATCAGTCAATTAAATACCTAATTATTGTTATTTGCCTACTTGACATCTTCATACTGAAATCTGTCCGAGTTATTTGTGGAAGTAAGATTTTTTGACGAAGGCCTAATACATGGTTTGTGACACTCTCATCATTATCAACCCATGTTCGTCCACTGCTGGGCATAGGCCTCTCCATTATGATAAATGTGGCCGAAGGAACCTTGTGGTTCTATACACCCATTTGGGGATTACGAACGTCAGTGAATGTGTAACATTATTAAAAAAAAACTTTTGATTCTTGAATACTTTAAGTTGTGCTATATACACACATCAAAAGTGTCTAGGGATCAAGAACATTTTTAGCTCTAAAAAAATGTAATTTATTTAAATCGAATCTAAACTTCTGGATTGGTCTCCTACTTAATTCCCCATGCCTGTATCAATTACTTATCACCACAATTTGAAAAAAATATGAATGAATTCAGTTTTTGTAAAATATATTCTTGATTGCAATCTTCTAAAATGTACTTGATCCCTAGACACTTTTGATGTGTGTATGTGGAACTGTACATTACCAAGGTGGTAAAATGGGGACATAGGGACATTATCTTATGCTCATTGTCAAAATAGAGAGATTATATGGATACCGAGAAATTAATAACTCTTCAGCTCCGCTAGTTTTAGTCCTCCGCATTCACGCGTGGTGCTCTCCCAAAAGGCAATTTGTGCTTCGTTAGTAATAATGTTGTCTCCCGTTATTCAGATTAGGTAAGTAAAAAATCATATGTATGCATATATATTTTTTCCTCTTATTTCTATACCGTCTTTAAATCAATTACTATGTGGGATCCAAGACAGAACTAGAACCCGGGATCTAGCCCAGTCGTCATTGATTGAGCTCTGGTCTATTCTGGATGCCGCTGTAGATCCTGGCTCTAACGGGAATCACAGTGGTGGGAATGTAGGTGGGAATATCCCGGAACCACCTTTAAAAAAACAAATTAATAATTTTCTCCCATGAATAAGTTGACTACTGACACTAGGATTATGGGCATGATCTTTGTATGTATGACTTTAAGGTACATTATTCCTAATCTAGTACTTAGGTACTACAGTACCTACCTACTTTTGATTCGCTCCAACATTTATGTGTGCAAAAATGGACAAACTGCATTGAAAGCTGCGTTCATTTCCTGAAAATATTTTTTACAAGTAGTGCAGGAGCACTACTCTACTACCCTCCCAGGAGGGAAGGACTCGCAATGTACAGTACTTAGTAAGACAAATTATTCTTATTTTGTATTATTGTTCTTAATATAACTTTCCCTCTCTTACGCAAGATTGCTGTGTCCATCAGGACCTACAATGTGTTTGTACTTACCCA
>SJJU01005639.1:0-20940 GCA_012932125.1 Conopomorpha cramerella | reverse complement strand
CGCCGCCGCCGGGATGTATGGCCGCCATGCATAACACGCTCGCTCACACACACGCCTACGTCCATGAACACTTTTGATTAAATGAGTTCTGCACATGCAGAAGTGTTTCGTCTTTAGCTGTACTATTACCGCGTCAGAGTAAAGTGTGTTTTGTCCGGAGGAGATACGGCACGTTTCCGGGCAGCGGCGCGCGCTAGGTTGTCGTAAGAAATGGCGCGGCGTGCGGCGCGTAGTTCCGCCAGAGAGCTTCCTTATGATTCTCTGCGGTTGACGCGTCGACTCTATATTACACCGCCTTTTCTTTCCCCGACGGAAACTCGGACTCCGCTAGGAAGAAATACCGACATTTTCTCGCATCATTGGAGTCCTTTCAGCGGGGAAAATACTTCAGAGAAAGCAGCATTCAAACACTTCGAATAATGAGTTTACTTTATGATACGGTAAACCTACACTAATTACTTCGCCGATTTAAAAATAAGCTAGTAGACCTCCCAATTATAATCATCAAGTAGAAGATAAACGAAGTTAATCTAGTGAGCAGCGGGCGGCGGCGGCGGCGGCGGCGGCAGTTAAGGAGGTGCTGATTCCGGAGGCGTTTTTTTACAGGAAAAGTTCTAATATTAATTATTTGTTGGCCCAACCGCGCCCCGCTTTGATGTCTATAAAGTTTCAATAGGGTTAAAGGAGGTGCTTTTACATTTTAGTACCCGAGTTCCAAACTTTTCGAGGCTATCGTGTATTTTGTGAAGAAAAACAGTTGAGTTTTGACTTACTAATGTTAACTGGTAAGCTGACGATAGCAGTCGGGCGCGGGCCGGCTAAGCCCGCCCGAGCCGCCGCCGCCCGCGCCGCCGCCGCCGCTCTACACGGATTAAAGCTTCACCACTTGTGAATAGTTCCTTCGGATGGATAAAACATAGTATTTCGATAGGTATGAGACGTTTACTCTCCACAATAGTTTGTTAAAAACACTAGTATTGATATATAAATCACATATGATTTTGTTATTTTTTTCTGTTATTAATGTGTGATGTCATTGAAAATATATTGTGGCCAATAAAAATCAAAGGTCGTTAGGCGACTTGGTCAGTGTGGCATCTCCGATGAAGTGCAGCGCACAAGCTACTGTGCGCCTAAGGACCCAAAATGTGAAATTAGTGTATCAAGCATCCAACGAGTTCACTAAGCTGGGTGCAAGTTCCAGACATAATATATTGAAGGTATCGGCTTACCGCACAGTAGGGCAGTGGAGCTAACAATACACGCCAGGAGAGGCGGACTCGGAGCTGCAGCAGCGCCCAGTCCGGGCACAGGTCAGCTGGTAACACTATTTTATTGGATTTTAGTCGGCGGCAGGGTGTCGGCGGCGGCGACATGCAGCGTCGATGCAATTTCATGTCCCCCTCCCCGCCCGCACCCCGCCGTCGCCCCGCCGACACCTCCGCTCAAATTCTCCTCTAATAGGTTTGTTCTAGATTTTCCTCTCGGAGGTGTCCCCGCACCGGCGGCGTGTGGCGCATGCTCCCGCGCCCTTCTATCCAATTTAGCGGCGGCGGCGGCGGCGGCCCGATCATCCTCTCCATGTTCCACAAATGTGTTGTTTCATAAAAATACAACGAACAAGATTGTGTCCACCTCAACTCGATGAGATAAGTCTTGGTGTTGAGTTAGAATTTGAAAAGTAATGTTCTCCACACAATTTATAGGATGCTCTGGGAGGTTCGCACCTTGATAGCTCCCTAGTAGGTAAGTTTAAGATTAAAAAACCAACACCAACAGTCATGGCACCCGTAACCCCGCCGAAATAGCTAGGAATACTTAAATAACATTAATTTAACTAAAATTCCTTATTTCGAATTCCTGAGATCTCTCTCTTTCCTGCGAGCGGAGGCGTGGAGGCGTGCGTCGCGCCCGAGCTCGAGCTGGTCGCTCGTAATATGCAGGATCGCGACTCCAGTCAACATTTCTAAACTTGTGTAATGAATGCAGCATCACGTACTACAGCAGCCGCGCTACACTTACACTACAGCAATTCTCGCTTCCGCGGAACCTGTCAAAGCTATTTGCTACAGTGCATGAAAGCCGATCCGGCGGTTCAGAGCGAGAATCTAATCTCTCCGGCTCGCGGCGATGCAAAGCTCATGTATGTAATATCTGGAATCTATTTCGTTTCACCTTCCACATGGCCGCGCCACTCGCACTGCAATATAAATGTAATAAACAAGAAGTTGAACGCTTCCCGACGTGCCGTCTCGAGCGGCTAATACTGCTGCAGCAGGGGCGCGAGCACACCACCGGATTTATTCGATACGTGACACCCGCCATATTGAAAACTAGATCGCGCGCTTGGCTGCTCCGGCACTACCTATTCCACTTCCTACTCGATACTGCGATGCCATCCCTCCGCGAGAAATACATTACATATTTCATCTGCCTACTTCCCACTTTAATGGAATTCGCCGGATAAATAGGTTACGGAATAAATATCTCGCTTTTGTACGCATCCGAGGTGACAATGCAAGGTATAGAGTACACGGACTGTCAGCTCAAGTGTTTGCTCTGATGCGCAGCCCATGCCGGGCTGCACACGACTTGCCTGCAAGCTGCACTGGGGTGCACGCTCCGCTGACTAACGACAGAAAAATCTTACGTCACATAACTCCGCAGGCAACCCACCACCGAAAGGTTTTGTCTTACGCCGGAATAAATCAAACTGATTCATCGCTCGTGCTCCTGAGAGTAATTTATGTTGTTTCAGTGCTCAACTTACCAGCATTTCACAAAGTTCATCGAACGTAATTTATTGTCGGCGTAATAGATTCTTAATTTGAACGTGTATGGTATATCGGTCACTGTTGTTGTTGCGAGAGGGAACACGACTCGCTTCGTCTGCTGGAGTGCAGCGGGATAAGCAGACCATAAATCACAGGGAGCATTATCTGAAGCGAGTTTCCGCGCCCGATGGCCGATCTCCGGTCACTAGACTTTTTAAACATGAATCATGTAACATGATCGATGATAAGAATGCAACTGCTTGCTGAGGCGGTGGCGGCGGCGCGGCGACGACGGGGCAGTGCAGTGGCGGGGCGGTGGCGTGGCGGTGTCGTGACGCAACGCGAGTTTGGTGATTTATAGCGGCCGGAGGGCGGCGGGCGGCGGCGTATCGACGTCGCGACGACGGCTAGTCGACGAGACGTTATCCGTCTTGGCTAAGGCAGAACTACTGTACACAGTCTGTTCGACTTCACAACATGAGCGATGGAACAATCTGAGAACGATTTGTCGACAAATAGGTACATACGATTGTTTGATTTTCGCTCCGCGCTTACAACCACACGGTGAAACTTTGCAATGTCAGTTTTACTTAGTCTGGAAATAATTCGATTCGAATGTATTGACGTGAACAGAGGATTCTCGGTCCTTCATAATAAAGTAAGCTAGTTAATTAAATGGATGGTGGCGTACGACACGTTCTGACGTTTAAATGTGAGTAACGTTTTTATTAGCATATTATTTTATTTTGTAACGTCTATCTGTAGGTATTACTTAGGAAAATACACATCCTGGGATAGCTATGTCAAAAGCGGGTGTCAAGCCCCTGTCCAACATTCCACCTTGTTATTATCATAATATGAGACTGTTACTGGATTGGAATATAAAGAACAACCTGCTCTGCAACCTTTACTTTAGACGAGTGCCATCACAATAATACCATTACGTGCTTGAGGCAAGTTTAAAAACAAAAAATATAAATTAATAATCTAGCTACAGCGATACGTAGCCCGGGTCAGTGGAGCGGTCTGAATATAACAGAGTCGCGTCGCTCAATCCTGATGTAAACTCTAGTGTAGGTTCCAGTGGGCATTTAGTGGGTCGCTATAACTGCCCCATCGGCGCAGCACTCAATCTATTATTGTATTAGGAGTGCAGCGGCGCGGCGGCGGCGTACGGCGTGCGGCGTGCAGCTGCAGCGTGAGCCGCAACTGTCACCGGCCACGAGTCCTCTCCCCTTTGGCGCCATTTTGTCCGCCATGTTGCAGCTTAAAATTGTTTGCCGGTGTTTGCTGCTTTTTCCGCGGCGACAGAAATATGACACGGGACATTATCACTGCGCGATTTAACCCCTATTTACGAGACTTATGGTGCATTTTGGCGTGCCGGGAGAATTTTCAGTTGTAACATTTACTTGGCAAAGATGTTTGTTCCATAGTGGTGCTTCCGACGATCCAAAAAGATTTATTTCGAAGATAAAGTTATAATAACATTGTGGAACTACATTTTTTGCGCTTAATGGAAATAGTTTATTTACTTCATTTAACAAAAGTTAGATTCAAATATGTGGAAATTGTTTCTTCGTTAGAGAGCATTCATGTAGTTTACGTACGTATGAGTACGGAATAAGCAAGCAAGTCACGCCTGTTGTGAACAATCTCAAGATGCTGCTATAATCCCTGTTCCTACAATGAAGACATAATCTGACTACCGAATTGAAATTCCCGGTTGCTCCGTCGCATTGCTGAGCTCGGCGGTAGCGCGGCGGCGCCGGCGGGAGGAGCCAGCAGCTCGCCGGTGCAGGGTGCACTCTGCACCTAATGTTGTGATAATGCAGCGCACCCTCGCCAACACAAACATGCGGTATTATCGCAATGAGTTCAGAATACATTGATACGGACTGGTTACCTCCCGCTTGCCAATTAGTGATTCTCGTGACGTCATACTTGGGAATGCTGGTGAATTCCACTCCGTTTTTACTATACATATCCCGAACAGCAAGGTGCTCTTTGAATGCGAGCTACCATACGTGAACTGCACTCGGATAGTTCATAACTTTTATTGCGATATGCATTTATTTTGAATTTCGATGAGGCGGAACTGTCGTGGAAGTTGGCGAGCTTAAGCTATTTCTAACAGTAGGTACTTCAGAAAACTGGTACTACTTACTTACGCGTACTTTCATTTCTATGTACATAGCAAGTATATGCTGTATGTATTATACATAAACAGTGAACACTCCGCGTAGTTAAAAGTTTTTGGTACAAAATGTAACAAACATTCTGTTATAAAAATGTTTTCATAGTACAGCTTTTTATCCTCTAAGGTAAGTACGTGCCAAATTTGTAAACTTCAGCAATTTCGGGTAGACTTCTTCCGAGTTTAACTAGAGTGTAAAGTGTTATTTGCGTTCTATGTTATACATATAACGGGATTAAAGTAGTAGCGGATCGGAAACTATTTGTAGTTATAATTTTTCGCGTAGAAACCACAGTTAAGAAATTATTGGTTTTACAGAAGTTTACACTTAAAAGTGCTAACATTGAAAACAGAAAACAGTGAATCAGGTAGGATTCTGTTATAGGTGTTTACTACATATTACAATTACTATATTTTATTGCTTAAATTAACTTCTAAACCTGTTTGTAACGCGATAATTTTGGTTCTGATTTTGGGAATAATTTTTATACCCACGCCCCAGTAGTGTGCGCATCATATAGGCAAAAAGGCACTGCCTACCTACATAGTGAACAAATCGTTGGACATGATTTTCCAGTAGCCCCCCTAGCAAAGCGCTCCAAGAAAGACATGACAAGACATATCAGGCACTGCGATTGGTTGAAACAAGCCGAGTCGCACGATAAGGGACATAGCAGCCAATCACAGCGCGTATTTGTTCTATGTCCTGTCTTTCTTGACGATCGATGCTAGGGCTGCTGATGGTGTCAACTGTGTTTCTCAATGGCGCTATCGTTTTGTTGATAGATGTGTATACAATATTTATGATATCGGCCGGTCAGGATCAGTCGGGTATTAGGAGGTTATAACGTTCGTGTGTCCATGTATTCCTGACCACTGTTTGTCTACCCAGTTCCAAAATGCTGCGCACGCCACTGCCACGCCTTGTTTAGATTCCTGTTTATTTATTTCAACAGAATCGCCTTTTCAATGCCAAGACTTGGAATTTAATTTGACAAATGATCTGCCTCGATGAAGGATAAAGTATCGTTATTGAATGAACAAACGAAGTTGCCTGTTGTAGTCGACGAGAACGAGATAGCTAATCAAGATCGAACTACAGTAAAGGTCAGTTGTTTGATTCATCAATCCTTTTACCTCGTCTTCGAGACTCGAGATTCAATTTTACTTGAAAGATGTTTAAAGTTTGCGGTAGACATTTTAATAAATAAGTAGGCGGTTTCATTTTCTCGTAACTGCATTGAGTAAAACATTTTAGCGTTTACCTACTATTTATTAATAGCAGTTTTAAAGTTATGAAGATGTATTCGGATAATTTTATCTCAGTGTATATACATGTACCTACAGTTGAGTCAGCGTTTATACTGTCTGTAGGTTTCCATCGTGCGATGACCTTATGACGTAGGCTATGTAAACAGCAGCTAGACTATAGTATATGAATAATGAAATCCATGTTTTAACGTCACTTATTGGGTTTGAATTTACAACGTTCTTATCACATTATCTAAAGCTGGAGAGACACAGCGCGTTTATTACTAAAACTCTTAAGTTGAGCATGGTGTATCTTTTTTAATAATTATTCAACAATTAAAAGGCCTGAGAGGTTTATAATACAACCTTTAAATATTCCGGGAGCTAGTTAGAAGCTGTCCTCGGACCCGGTGCCGATGTATCAAAGTCTATCCCAAAGCGATAGATCAATAAATCTATAAGTTTATCCCGGATTAGTTTAGGATGTTCGAGTTGTTTATGGTTAGGCGGTAAATACAGGGCGGCAGACAGAAGCGGCGGCGGGTGGCTTTACAAGTGCTCCCGGAAGGCTTCGCGGCTTCGGCCGACCTTTATGAAGTAACCACTTTCAAGCTCCACTAATGAGACGCAAACTTTTTGATACTTTGAAGATTTCATAAAGTTTTAGAACTAAGTGGTGGAATGGTCTACGGACCCTGCCGTGGTGGTATATTTCCCATTTCAGATTTTTTTGTCTTGAAACGCAAAGGTCCTGTTGCAGTTACGATATGTTCAGCTGGTTCTCAGATTTGTATATGGTTTAGAAATCAACTCAAAAGATTAAACTTGCCTTAACTACCTGAGCTATGACTCTGACGTAATAATACGTTCTCTAAGCTAGAAATTTGTAATAACTTTATTATTTTTAACAAGCGTGTGACCACCATCCTGACTGATGTTAAGCAGCGATGTGGTCTACGATGGAGCACACTTGTTCATTAGATACATATTCACCCGCAACTTGAAGACCTTCAGACTGTACTGCGCAGGAAACACAGTGTTCGATACAACATTATTCTTTATCATTCATAACAAAATGTTACACAAATACCAACTGGGC
This sequence comes from Conopomorpha cramerella, assembly GCA_012932125.1. Classification (NCBI taxonomy): domain Eukaryota; kingdom Metazoa; phylum Arthropoda; class Insecta; order Lepidoptera; family Gracillariidae; genus Conopomorpha; species Conopomorpha cramerella. The sequence goes on along the minus strand of SJJU01005639.1, from coordinate 13,619 downwards.
TCCAGACTCGTCCCTCACGCCCCAAATACTCAATTGCGAATTATATCGTACTTAACAAAACAACCCACAAAAAGTGTTTATTTATTAAAGCAAATTTATTGCAAGATGAGAGCAAGATACTTGATAACACCAAAACAAACATAAATACCAAAAAGATTACAATCATTAAAGATATTAAGGCTCAAATTATTCGGCACTCATTAAATCAGGAGAAGTGAGCAAACAATATTTTCCATTAATTAGAGCTCCCTTTCGGAGTCTTAGAGGATAGCTAATTTATTCCCACGAGGAAATAAAGCCCGAGGTACGTACCTCCAGCCGACTCGCGCCAGACAACTTCACTGATAAAGTCATTGTAACACACAGACGCTTCTTATACATAATTTATTATTTTAAACTGTTTCATGGAAATGGTATAATTTACTTAATTTAATCCAGTGATGTACTGGGCCTTGAAAAGAATGGAATTAGCTTAATTTCTTCCAATGAACCGAAATTTCATAGTGTGAAAAGTTTTAGTGGGCTATGAGCCAGAATTGATAGAAGTTGGTTGACCAGAAGGTTGCGTCCAGTCTGTGAATTTATGTATGTAAGTAAATATCAACTAAGCGTACTCATTTTGTCAACATTATTGCCGAGCGCTTGGCAGCATTGCCCAGACTAACACGTTGCCAATAGATACATTTATACTAAACTCTACATACTTAAATATGAATATTTTATGGCTCTAAATACATGCCTAATGCGTGATCCTTTTGTTTTTTTCCTCCGTACAAAGTAGCCGGGACACATTTCTATATTAAATTCCGAAGATGAGGGTAGACGAAAACGTCATCCATACCAGGTGGATTTGCCTCCGCGTGTACATTATCCTTCCTACTCCTGGCGATGAAATATTCCTGTGTCCTAATACAGATCAAGCATAATCTCCTTAAACACCAAGTTTCGTAAAATCCCTCCAATATTTTTTCTGTACCTCTGCCTACCCTGCTTTGGGATTAAAAGGCGTGAAGGGTATTATTTTAATTTTTTTCTGTTAATAAACATAATATACTAGTCTCACATTAAACAAACCTCCGTAATTTATTTTTTAGTAGGACAAAAAGCAAAAGGCAAGCATCAAGTATCCACTTAATACAGTAAAGCCAAAATAGCGTAAAACAAGAAATGTCAGCGCCGCGTGTTCCCGGGGACTAGCAAAAGAAAATGCAAGGTAACCCGGGCAGAACACAGAGCGCAAAGAGGATTCCGTTTTGTAATACCCAGAACCAATGCAAAAAGCCGTACAAGAACAGAAAATTATGAGCAAAAACGTTCGCAGTGGACGCTTATAAAACTGCATCCAGTTTTCTTAACAGCTATTAAAAGTTGAAACGTGGTGGTAATCGGGCTTAAGTAGGAGCTGAGCGCTTGATCCTTCATTAGTGGCCGCGGCACAAGAAACGCTTTATGCAACAAAGAGCGAGTAGCGGCGATTAAGCCAATTTGCTTGCTGGCGCGAGCTGTTGTCGGTCGCCCGGCAGCGAGCCCTGGCCCGCAGCGGCCGGCGGGCGGCGCCGGCCCGCACATACGCGGCTTTGTGCGCGACACGGCCGCCCGCCGCGCCGCCCGCCGCACCGCCCGCCGCGACGCCCTCCGCTCCGCCCACCACCCGCCGAAAAGCAGAGGAATGCGAACAGCAAACTTCTCGAAATTTAAATTCTTGTTTTTGCACGACGAAGGAATCCGACGAAGCTGGAAAAACTATGAACTTCACTGCTCAGATTATGATACAACTTTGGACGTAACTCGAACCGGTAGAAAAACTCAGTTGCTACTTGTTTTTCTCTCTGCAAACGTTGTTCAACTTTTGTAAATAAGCTTTGCAGCGCTCCCTTCTGAATCTGTTTAGCGCTGATACTTTATCCCGTAGATTGTTGAGGAGCCAGACGCGCTCCGAGCAGCCATTTCTTGTGAGGGACGTTAGAGCGGCGGCGGCGGCGGCGGCGGCGGCGGGAGCGCGCGATATATGACGTCATAAAGAACGAAATTAACTGAAACGACCCGCAGCAAAACTACCGCCTTAGAGAAATTTAATTTCATTAGAGAGAGAGCGGAGAACCTAATGTTGTGTCTCGTACGCTCTTTAAAACAAACTAAAGATTTTCGTGCAGTTCACTGTCGGTTCTTAGCTAATATTTATTAACGAAATTTCATTTTCAATTTTACAGCGCTTTTAGAATTTCGAAAACTTTAGAAATCCGTTTCATATTAATTTAGCTTCGAAGATATTTAAGTTGGAAATAACTTTGAGTAGTATTTACGCTTTGATTGGATGCCAAAATGTGCAATGGATGCCAAAAAGTTTGCAGCTCCAAATTGGTTTGTTATGTCCGGATAAGTGCAGATCAACAGTGGGCGTCGTGCCGGCGTCGGACGCGGCCTGACGCTCGGCCCGACGCCGGGGCCCGACGGGGCCTGATGGGGCCTGACGCTGCCCGATGAGGGCCCCGCCCACACTACCTCAAAGGACTTGCAATCAGTGGCCGAATCATATTGGCTTGAAATTGGCTTCATGAAGAGATCTCATCTAATGTGGTACCTACTCAAAGCGAACACTAAACATGCTGATTACTGATACTCATTCCACTTCTAATTTTACTTTGTATTTTCTTATTTGGCTTTGAAATCTGGAGATGGAATTTATTGATTTTGGAATATGCATAATTAAAGGCTATCAATTTCAAGGCGAAGCGGGTTCGCGGACTTTGCAAAACAAAAGACCATATTTCCTCCGAAATAGATGGTGGTTATGGGTATACCTATATTTATTTTGGTGTGCAATTCTCATCTGTTTTCTTTTTAATGTAAGAACGTGACATAGCGGACGCAGTGCGCAGACAAACCCACAGCATTCCGATTGGGAGTCCACTACGTTGCTTGAGAGCATTTACTTGCATCATTTGATACTTTGTACCCTTCGTTACATAGCAAGCCGTGACGGACGTGCGCCCGCCGCGCCGCGACGCCGGCATCGTGTGCGGGGATGCTGGCATTTCAACTGCGGAGTCAACTCAGCTTAATATGCCCAGAACAACTTTGCTCGTGACATTTAAAGTACTTAACCATTGTTCCCAAAGTTTTCTTCAAATAACGGCTGGTGTATATTATAATTATCACGGTTTTTACCTCGTAGGGAGTTCGTACTTATCCGGCGATTTTTACAGCAAAGAGAATTTTGTGTTCATATTATTTAAACCAAACAGTCTGTTAGCAGAGTATTAACAATATATTTATGTTAATAAAACTGGTATTGTATATGTTTTCACGTCTAATTTATTTATAATCAAAAAAGCAAACTAATGAGCACTGAGAGGCTGGAAACTTATAACCAATAGCTTTTACCTGCCTAATGCCAACCCAATTTCACATATTGCACACAAGACTTCATACAAGAGATTATTTGGAAGAGGGAAGATTTAGCGAGGTATTTCTGCAAGAGAGAGACAGATTGACGTGTGATCTACCCGCAGTGATTACAACAAACCTTTCAGGCTACTTGCATAATTTTGGGGCTTATTGGTTTTACCTGTGCACACCAGATTATGATCACTTGATGCATGTGTGAAAATCTCCAGGACTCACTTTGTATATTTATTTATTTATGTGTGGTACACCAACATAATATTACTCACTACATTTAAAATATTTATAGTTTAAGATATGTCTCTAGCAATATTCCTATTACACTCGTAACAGATTGTATTCTTTTCTTCAAATTACAGAGCAGGTATATCTAAATGTAAAAAAATAAATTATACTAATACAAATTAAACATAAACCTAATGAAATTACATTACATAAAACCAAAATGACCAGTGTTGAAACAAAATAAAAAAAATATACAATATACATTAAATTAAAAAAGTAGGTAAGTATTTCGAAAAAGCGCAGAAGTATTGATTAAAAAAGACTAGTTTAGGTACATTAAACAAAACAATTGGAGAGGCCTATGTCCAGCAGTGGAAAAGTATGGGCTGATGATGATGATGATGAAACAAAACAATTGTAAGCGACAGTTGTATACAGGAACTCGAGACATCAAGGTTCTGCAATTTCTGGCTGAACACTGGTAAAGTTCCATGTCCTTGCAGTGCCGTCAGCGCGGATCCTGGGCGGGCCGGATCTGCACGTGGACATCGGCAGCACCATCAACCTCACGTGCCTCATCCAGTTCTCCCCGGAGCCGCCCGCCTACATCTTCTGGTACCACGAGGACGAGGTGAGCTCACATAAAATATCCTTTTATATTCATTAGGACGTGATGTAACGTGGTGCTTCTGAGGATATCGGTTATTGGCCATATTCATTGTACTCAATTTAATTCATGTATACAAATTGTCCGGTTTCTGTTGATTTCCTAATAAAATAAAATAAATAAATCCAAAATCATCAATGTCATCTGGAGTTCAGCAGACACGCCTATTATCCCAGTAAGGGTAGCGTTTTATAAACGTATTTCACCATACAGTATGTCAACTTTTTTTTTAACACAATGAACAAGCGTTTGACCACCATCCTGGCTGATGTTAAGCAGCGATGTGGTCTACGATGGAACACACATGTTCATTAGGTACCTATTCACGTAATTATTGTCATGGACCATTAATGTCATTAAACGATTGAATAATGTTGCACAATGTTTTCTGTCATCATGAGAGCTCTGAGTGCTAAGTTTCTAATATTTTTTTGCTTCTCTTATCATTCCCTTAATTTATACACGTCAGTAGTAAGAGGTAGTTAGATTTAGAGAGCATAGAAGATGAAGATTTTCTATCACAGACGGAATATGTAGACCTCTTCAGGGAGTTCTCCATTATAGCTAGTTTCATTCAATATTGAAGAGTGAAACCCAAGGGTCACGCCGAGCGAGGGTAGGAACTATTGTTATATTAAACGCCAGTCCAATGTCTGTAAAAATCTCGCAGGAACATTTTAACTTATGAAATAGGGAAACCAAAATGTTTGCGAACTCTTTCGGCAGGTTATGAATCGTAAACTACTACGTAAATATTTCAACTTCAACTAGTTTAGTAGCTACTTCGTTCGTTTGCAAACAATACTAAAATTTCGGCAACACCTCCTTCCTGCTTGTCGAAGAAATTACAATCTTCTATGATATAAAAATGGATTGCTGTTCGTTAATCTCGCTAAAACTCGAGAACGGCTGGACCGATTTGGCTAATCTTGGTCTTGAATTACACGTGGTTGAAGTCTAAAGGCAAGATTTAAAGGGTACTTAATTCAATCCAAGGGGTACAAAAGCAACTTCCTACGACAAAAAAAATGTTTGCCGAGACACCTAATCATTATGTACATTCCGCTGTGTATTTGTTGAGAATGGGAAAAAGTGTTAACTTATTCCATTACAAATATTATGAAAACGAGTCTAAAGTGGCCTCAAATATTTACTTTTTTGGTAGACTTAGTACTTGTACATTTATGTATCTTTTGAAAGGTTTCGTCTCGTATCGTTTGAAAATGTATACCTACCATTTATTTTTGTTTTCAATTATTTACGAATATTTTCTCGTCACCACAAAAAAAATCAAATCGTCCTGAAGTCCAGGAATAAAGTTGTTCAAAGCACCCAGTTACTTCCGGGTGAGCGGAATTTACTGAATTGAACAGAATCCTCTTTATTTTATTAAAGAATAATGTTTATCTCAGCCCCTTGATGTCTTTCCTATCTTTTATAATTGTCTAGGTTGGGGCCTATTATTTCAAGAAAAAATGTTGAGTTAAAAGCTCATTTACCGGCCATGTAAAGACACCGCCCCGCATGTAGTGGCCCCACATTTGCAGCATCAGCTATTCGAAATTGGAATACTTTCTAGGAATCGTACGCGGAGTCAGTCGTACAGTCAATAACGGACATTCATTTTAGTTCACTATCTTTAATGCCGTGCAACGTGAATGTCTCGCCAGCCATGCATAACAATGAATTTGAGATTTATTTTCCTTTGAATTCGTAAAAGATCAAACATTGCTTAAAATTCTCAGTACTTATTCTGTGCGCATAATTTATTTATACTACATTTTTTAACCGACTTCAAAAAAGGAGGAGGTTCTCAATTCGACCGTAGATATGTTTTTTTTTTTATTGTAGTGACGTTGCACCGCCGTCTGAAGTTTAATCTAAATATATTTTTATATATTTAGATTAGAATATACTTATATATAATTAGATTAGAGAAACTGACTGACTGATTGATATATCAACGCGCAGCTCAAACAGCTAAACGCACTTGAAATTTGGAAGGAGCGTAGTTTAGGTACCGTAGGAGTGCACTACGAAAAGAATTCCCGGGAACGGGAATTATTGGGAAAATCCTCTTGTTTAATATAATTATCATATACTGCATTAGTGCAATTTGTCATTTGTAGTTTTACTCAGCCATGACGCGTATATAATGGTCATATGTGCGCCGTCATTACAAATTACCTACGTTTCGTTTACCAAACATTTTCGAGGATTATTTATTGCTGATAATGAGGATGCTTGTCACGAGAGGCTTCAATTGGGAACACCACGCACGACCGCAGTACTGAGAGCTTCGTTGTTACAAATAATTCATACAAATTCAGGCAAAGCGGAGGGCAAAATATTGGGTCGTAGGTCGCATTTATGCCGGCGGTCTATTCAGGTTTAGGCAAATTCATCTGCGACTGAGAATTAATAATGTGCTGTAGTGTGCACACTATCCCATTAGGCCGCGCGACCGCCGCCGCCACGCCGCCGACACGCCGCCGCCACGCCGCCGACACGCCGCCTGCTCTAAATAACCGAATATGAAAGTGACAGCGCCATTTGTACCACTCTGTATGGGAGTTAAAACAATGTTGTGAAGCGCTCACTTTATCACGCCCGAGTTCGATTAATATAACTTTTTTGATTGGTGTTCAGAATAAAATTCAACGATGGTCGCACCGCGTACGTATTTCGCTTGACGTAATATCGTAACTGCACCTATATATAATCGAAGTGCCACTAAATTGCTTTGTGTTGGTATTAGTAATCAATCTATTTCATCTAAATATATAAAAGGAGAAACTGCTTGACTGACATCAACACACAGCCCAAACGGTTAAACTTAGGCACTTGAAATTTGGAACTGACGTAGCTTAGGTACCGTAGGGGTGCACTAAGAAAGGAATTCCAGAAATTCCCACGGGAGCGGGAATTAACGGGTAAATACTTTTGTATGAAAAATCTAAACTGCTCAAGTTAGACGTTTGATATTTGTGATGCAGGTAATACTAAACTACGGGAATAAAATCGCGGGCGTTCACTAGTATAATCTATAATATATAAAACAAAGACGGGTTTGTTACAACTCTTATAACTCAATAATGATTCAACCGATTAGGCAGAAAATTGGTGGGGACGTAGCTTAGAACCAGGAGAATAACATAGGATGCTTTTTATCCCGTTCCTGTGGGACTTAGTACAGTGTAGAGGGTGCTATAGCTTTGTATGACATACTGAAACAACGCGAATGAAATCGCGGGACGTCTACTAGTATTACAAGAAAGAAAGAAAAGGAGCAAACAAAAATAAAAACATATACACATGTCGGAACACAACGAAACAGCAAAAATTACTATTGGAAACACCACAGACAAAAAACAAAACAGATAACTAGAAAAAAATAATAAATAGTACTATCAGTGATTAATAGTAATCAATATAATATACACTGAATTCATTACACAATTAAGAATGAATCATTATTTCAAAATTGTCTCTTCCATTCAGCTCCACTACTTACTTTCAGAAGTTATTGTAGACTGTATACTCGTGTCCATGGTAGTGGAGGGCGGGTGTGCCGGGCGCGCTCCGGAGCCAACTCCACTCCGGAACATAAACCCGGCAATAATTGCTCATTGTTGAAACATACCACCAATGTAATTACTAATGAAATGCTCCGCCGCGATACACAGCACAGGGACTCCGGATTAATTACCGATTCGTGATCTCGTGCACATTAAATTGGAATCGAACTGGGAATTGGTGAAGCTGAGCACCTGTCTCACTCTCTCAGCCACATTCCCCAACTTATGACACTTTGTAATAGGAGTTACAGTTTCATAGTCAGCTTTGCAATAGATATGTGATTGAGCTGCACCGCTCTACTCACAGGGCATACCTTCATTTAGATAACTTTACTGTTCATACATATATTATTTGTACAACGTTTATGTTCTCTATGAATTTGTGTAAGATTGATGAAATTGTGGAAGGTTGATTTTGGTTGCGGCAAAACTTACTAATTATTATAATCATCGAAGTAATTGACTTAAAGCGTAGGCACATAGTTGCAAAGTACTTAATAACTATTGAAAGCAAAGTAGCTGGTTGGTGTGCGAGTGATGCTATTAGACACGGCGGCGGCGGCGGCGGCGGCGCGGCGCTCGGAGTAGGTACAGGTGGCAGGTAGCTCGCGCTAGGCAGGCAGCGCTCACAACGAGCAACAAACAAATAAGCAACTAACAAACTTCGGCTGTTGCCAACTCTCGTCTAATCGTTCCAGACGCGCCTAAACTCTAAAATCATATCGAAAGGAAACCTAAACTTAAAGTTATTGCTGAAAGCAGTTCCGTGTCCCTGTCAAGATTAAATTTCCCCCGAGAGCGCGGCGTCGGCGGCGACGGCGGAGCGCGGCGGGGTGCCGGCGGGGTGCCGGCGGGGCGGCGGCGTGTACGCGGCACCTTGTTACAGCTTTGCGTGAAACTTCCGAACTTACATTTTACATAACGCATGAATATTACATGTAAAATGTATGAGCGCGCGCCGAGTTGATACAAATCAGCTCCTTGTATGCACGAGTACGACACCTCGGCGCCCGCTTGCTTATTGAGACATATTAATTTCTAAGCAGGCGGTTACCACAAATTTTCGCTTATGAACCATTAATTAATTCAATAAGAGTAGGTTGTAGCGGAGCCCGGCGGCGGCGGCGGCGAGGGGGCCCGCGAGCTGCGCAGTTAGTTAGAGGCGCGGCGGCAGGGAGCGCTGCGTGCGGCGGCGCGTGTTGGGGCGCGCTCTAAACTGCTCAAAGTAAAAGCGTGCTCGTTAGGTGTCGCGATCTAAGCTTTGAGCTGGTGCTCTGTTTGTATTCAATTAGTAGGGCGGCGCGGGGCGGCTAACAATCTGCCACGAGATTTCTTTGCGACACGTTTTTGTCCGCGAGCGGCGAGTGGACTGGGACGATGCTTCAGCCAGCCCTCTCAGCCGCCATGGGCTGCGGCTAAGCTAAGATTACACTTTCACGCTTCTTCCCCTCTATATATCGGTAATTAGAACACACGGGTGTATAGCGTACTTGGTATGCAGCGGCAAGTATTGTAAATAGTTGATTTAGTAATAGTTTAAAACGTGTCTTAAGACGCAACCCGTTTTAAACTTGTAATTAACCGACTTCAAAAAATAAACCGGCCAAGTGCGAGTCGGACTCACGCACCGAGGGTTCCGCCGTACAAACGTAGCGGTTTACAATTTATCATTTTCGCAATGTTTCCTTTATCTGTACTATATAACGTTGCTTCGTGTCGAATTTCAAGATTCTGAGTTCACGGGAAGTACCCTGTAGGTTTTGATTCCCTAGCGTGTGACGGAAATTCGTCTAAGGTGTCGGTATAAACTGCTGTATCTTTTGATTGCGTTAACTTAGAAGTTTGATATTTTCACAGCTTAAAGCTAAACAATAGACCTGAGTATTTCATGTAAATTTCAGCTTGATACGTCCACGCGTTCTTGAGATAATCTTAAATCTAAAAAAGGAGTAGGTTCTCAATTCGTCTGTATTTTTATAATGTCAGCTCGCGTTTCTTTAAAAAGTTGATATTTACTTACAAAGGCATGAACCTACAACAGCCATACATACACGGTTATATCAATCATAAGTAACATAATATTTCAAAAAGTATTCAACCGTTTCATTGCACTTGCTTGCACATTTTGCGGCCTTAACCCGCGGTATCTATTTGACTAACACCCCCCTAATATGTATGCATAAGTACGTACCTAGTAAAGTTCAGAACAATACAGAACATTTCTTGAACTGTACAATACAACAGCAGCAGTACTCTTTCCCCCGTGAAAGGCCGCGCCGCGCGTTTGGAGAGGTGCTGTGAATAAATCCATAAAGCTGATCCATCATGACTCACAACAAGTAATTGAAAGCATTCAATTTGCATCACAAACGCGCTGCTACAACACTTCAACATTAAAATTCGCAAAACCTCTTTGTTTTTTAATCAGCCCCTTCAAATATTCATTTTGAGGCGCAGTAGATTAGATTTTCGTTAACGAAGATATTTGATACACTCGTACATTAATTATAATAAAGTAATTTATAGTACTTGTGTTTGTTTTGTCTTTGGGGTCACACTTGTGCTTGTTCGGCGGGGAGGGAAAAAAACGAGCATAGAACTTGCTCGTTTAAATCTCGTCGTGCTATTAGGAACATCAACAAAAGGAAGAACAAGAACCAAGTTGTTCTTCTCTGCGTTTCGAATAGAGATAATTTTACATTCTACATAAACAATTACAGGGAAAGACAAGAATAGTGAAGATATTTCAGTAACTAGCTCATTGTTCCAAAACGGGGTAAAGCGGTGTTTCACAATGGCCGTCATAGTTTTTATTAATCTTAATATAATATAAACTTCCAGTGTCATGATGTTTGTTCCCAATGAACTCTTCACCAAGACTACCGATATTCACAAAAGTTGGCATTTATATGTAATTTCGTCCAATTTGAGAGATAAGATAGTTTATATTTCGTGACATCCACTGTCGGGCATAGGCCACCCTGGAGATTATACTAATTTTATATTCATATTAATAGTTAAGACAGGACAACGTCTGTCGAGTCCACTAGTTTATTTATATGTTTAGGACAGCCAATAAACAAACATGCACGCATACAATAAAACAAATAGTAAATTAACACAAAATAACATGAAGTCTTAATTATAGGCTACCACGGCATGCATATTTTACAGTACAAAGAGTGTACTGAGAGCTTATTACAAATCATTATGATGAAATGCATGTAGAGATACCAACCAATCTCCACCAACATTTATTGGGATAACAGGCGTGACTCCCTATAGGTATTTATAAGAAAGCCCACAAAAACATCTTACTTTTGGTGAGTCGAAGGTCCCCTCGTAATGTGTAATGTAAACTGACAGGTACGTTATGTCGTGAAGCAGGTGATATCGTACGACTCGTCGCGCGGCGGCGTGTCCGTGGTGACGGAGAAGGGCCCGGCCACCACCAGCTACCTGCTGGTGCAGGACGCCGCGCCCGCCGACTCCGGCAAGTACTCCTGCAGCCCATCCAACGCCGAGGTGGCCTCAGTGCGCGTGCACGTGCTAAACGGTCAGTTTCTATACCATACTTTAAGGTTTCAATTATTAGCTCCGACAACATTATGGGGAAGTTATAACAGAAGATGCATGCTTGTAGATATTGTTGCTAACAGTTCGGCTAGAGAGTAAATGCGTTTGGCGTTTGACAGTAAAATAACTTAACTCGACGTAGCACGGATTTAAGTTATGCATATTTTGCTATATTTCATATTAAAACTACTTCATTTCACGCGTCTGTGGTCCAGTTGGTCGGATACTTGACTTGTAACCGGGAGGTCGCGGGTTCGAGTCCGGCTACTGAACGTGTACCAATGTGACTCTTTTTCAGAGCCTATGTACGCAACGCAACGCTCGTACGGTGAAGGACAACATCGTGATGAAACCCGCACATCACAAGATGTGTGAACCCTGTAATGGCGATGGGCTCACCCCCTGTCACGTTGGATTAAAGACGCTTGGAGAACCGTGGGCATTTTTTTTAGCAAGTGCCTCTGCCTACCCCGCTTTGGGATTAAAAGGCGTGAAGTGTATATTTTTTTTTCTTTTCACAGTGAAATTGATCAAACAAAAACATTAAAACATTTACCTACGCGTCGTAACTGACAGACTTCAGATGCATCTTCTCATCGGCCGAATTTTATGTAATACCAGAAAAAAAACGATTTTGTGCTTCGATATTTTCCGATTTATCACTTGAAAATACACACCGACGATGCGAGGCGTGATGTAAAAAAACATTTTATCGCAAATAGTATATTTTCCTAGATTGGTTGCAGTGTGTGCCCGCGCCCCCCGGGGCGGACAATACTTCCACGGAATTTTATATCATTCCCTGTAACCGTAGATTTTTCTGGATATTGTATATGCAACAATGGATACAAATTGCCTTTGATGTTTTTGGTCTCCATAATGTTTCTTTTTATAAGCATGTCGTATCTAAAATAATTCATTTTTACCTTGAAATTTAACGAGCAAGTGTTTTCCATTGTAGACCACATCGCTGCTTAACCTCAGGCATGATGGTGGGCAAATGCTCATAGCGATAAATTTTTTTAAAATAAGTATAACTCACATAGGACTAGTGGTCAGAGCATTTGTCTCTAGGACGACGGTCGCGGGTTCGATTCCCGCCACGGACATGAGCTTGCTTTAGTGATAAGCTGAGGCATTTTTTGTGTGCGTCTGGGTGTTTTATTTATCTATGTATGTATTTAAAAGTATGTATGTAAGTGTATCAGTCTCTGGCAACCATAGTACAGGGTATCCTAGTTTGGGGGCAGATGACCGTGACTGAAAATGTCCTTGAAAAAATAATAAATATAATTATGAATATGTATATATTTATAATTATATTTATTTACATTTCACATCTTAAAATGTCAAAAATCATACCATTAACTAATACTGCAAACCTGACAGAAGCCATTTTTAATCAATTTATTATAAGTAACAATATAAAAAGTAATAATATAGTTATAGAGGTCTACGATTAGTAAAAGCTATATTATCGTTTTGTAAAACGTATCAAAAGTTAGATAAGTAAAAAGCCCCGGCCATCTGCCGCCGCCGCCGGAGAGGGCTTTACGGCATCCTTTATAGGCTGAGAGGAGTTTTAATAAAGAGATGTCGGTTGTAAAACCTGGAGCAGAAGTGCGAGTTATTCATGAAGCCTCTGTTATGAAATTGGAAACAATACTACCGACATAAAAGTGATCCGGGGTCAAAGAGCGTCCGCCCGCCCGCACGCCCGCCCAGCGACTGCTTTATTCCTCTTAGATGTTATAGTCTCAGTTCAATTTACACTACTAAACCATTATAAGTTATTTAGTGAAATTGATTTTGATTTCTTATCCCCTTCAGAGTGATTTGTCCTATTTTATCATAATTTGCATTGACTTGACATGTGTGCAAAATATGAGCGTCATTAAGAGGGAGGGTTAATCTACATTGACCTTAAATTTATAATAATATAATTAATATTTCTTTATTCAGTATTCTTTTTCAATACATTGAACGTTAAACAAGTTAGTTTCAAAAACAGATAAAATGGTGTTTGACCGCTCCTGCACTAGGCACAGCATGTATCACAGGAGTAGCGCTCTTCCAAATGTTCAAATTTGTAACACCTTCACACCTTTTAATCCCAAAGAGGGGTAGGCAGAGGCACTTGCTAAAGCAAATGCCCACCGTTCACCAAG
>SJJU01005638.1:6623-19905 GCA_012932125.1 Conopomorpha cramerella | reverse complement strand
CATCAATTCATTTTCATATAAAGAGATAAGAAATAATGCATTAATTTCGACCGAATTTCATTACCATAAAAACGGTTCTAGTAAGTTAATCTTAAAAGATAGACAAATACTGCCGCGGACATTTTTATAGATCCTTTCAAGAGGAATAATTCTTTCATACATATATCTTTGCTATCTTGAACCGTTTTCGCAGCGCACGCAACGGAAGCCCTGAAGGATGAAAAATTTTCCCCGTTTTTGTCATATTTTCCATTATTTCTTCGCTCCTCCTAATGGTTGCAGCGTGATGTTATATAGCCTAAAGCCTTCCTCGATAAATGGTCTATTATACACAAAAATATTTTTTCAAATCGAACCAGTACTTCCTGAGATTAGCGCGTACAAACAAACAAACAAACTCTTCAGCTTTATAATATTAGTATAGATTATAGGCAGGTGCATGCGTATGTAATATTTGGATACTTACTTACTTAATATGTGGATAACTATACCCTATTTATTGTAACAGTCGGCGTACCTACGTGGTCGGTATATAAATGAATTGCTAACAAATTAAATATCGTGCAGAGCGCCGCAATACGTCCGTTTACCGACGAGCGCTTACTGAACTACAGAACTTTTCACGAGGCAATTTTAACTTTTCAACACATCAAACTTTGACTCACCGATAAAAGAGAACTCTGCAACCGCTGAAATATTGATTGCAATGATAAAATATTACGAGGTTTATTCTACGGTGAAATGAAATAACAAAGTTGTTCTTGTTGCACTTTATTTCCTGGAGATAGATTCCGGAGCGTCGGTGTGGACGAGGCGCTGGACCTGCAAGGGGATGCGTCCGTCAAAGTATTTGCTGTTGTCCCACAGGACGCTCAGTGTGCCGAACACCATGCTCTCATCTGTCCCCGTGGTCAGTACCAGGGGGTCACAGTAGACGGTGTCGTCTACTGTGGTGGCGTTGACAGTCGTCTCCTTTCCCTCCAGCGAGACTTTACATTTCCACTGCGTGAAAGCCATGAATATGTAAAGTTGTGTCATTTTCACCTGTATGGTGCTCGTTTCTCCGGATTTTATAATGATGGGCACCTTCGGCGGCAGCACCCTGGGACAGTAGCTGTCTCCGCTCAGGAGCGCCAGCACGCTCTCCGGCTTGATCACGTTGTCGTTGCCACACGAATGACTCGTGCACTTGCTCTTGTTCACGCACCAGACACACTGAGTGCTGTTTACACACGTTGCACAGGAATCCACTGTGGTGCACAGATCTTCCTGTGTCGGCAAACTTGCAGTGTAATCACAAACCAACACCAACATCACTAAACTCAACAGTGTTATTAGTTTCATGTTAACTGGAGACCTTCAAGGCTCTAAGGACAAGTGTGGAATGGTGAACGAGATCGCAGTTATGAAGTTATCTACAAAGTAAATATCACATTTATGATTTGCGCTATCTCTAGAGGTCAACTATTACATTTTAACACGAGCATAGGTTAACTACGAGTACTTACGGCAAATTGATTTCTGCCTATGTGTAAGTATACTTACCTACAGAGTTTCACTTTTGCCCTTAGACTATATAAAAAAAACATTTATTTAAAAATAAAAATGCTACACTAACCAATGCAGTGGTGAGAGCAAACCAGCGAGTTATAGTCCTGAAATAAATCACACGCCTATCTCTGCGCAGGTATATCCGTTATTTTTCATTCATAGTTTCAGTAAACTATTTACGGTTAACTATTTATTGTCAAGTCCTGTCTGCAGCACAAGCAGCACAGATTCAGGCAGTACAGTTGCTATTTTCGCCGCTAATCGCATTCATACAATAAACTATTCCAATATGTCATAAGTGCATAATTTAATGTTACAAAATTACGCACCCTAAGTATTATGAAATAGAACATTCTCGGGGGATTCATATGCAATAGCTAGTTCCGTTTTTCTATACTTACATTTCTTCAAATCCAAAATACACCGCTTAGAACACCCGTTAGGTCTTCTTATGTGTCGAATATCTAACACAATAATTTGTATGCGGATATGGCATTCGTTTCCATGATTGTATCGAGAAACCTCCTCAGTCCCACGCACACAGACACGCCTGAACACGTGGGTACCTCTCCTACCGCCTGCCTATGTACGTGCCTATTTATATAGCAGTTATTGTAGTAGTCTATCTTGTCCTGGACGGTGCTGCTAGCTTCCGCGAGATGGTTGGTAGTTCGTTTATGGGTTTATTAGTGAACTAGTTATACACACATCAAACGTGTCTAGGGATGAAGTACATTTTAGAAGATTGCAATCAAGAATATATTTTACAAAAACTGAATTCATTCATAATTTATTCTAAATGTGGTGATAAGTATTGATACAGGCACGGGGAATTAGGTAGGAGACCAATCCAGAAGATTAATTAGATTTTTTTAGAGCTAAAAATGTTCTTGACCCTTAGACACTTTTGATGTGTGTACCTACTCAGTCTTAACAACGGCGCACTGCGAAATTTTATCAATTATTATGTTATTATTTTATCTACTGATATAATCTATGATCCCGTAATTGTATCTTTTGTAACCATTTAATTTTTCGACACAGTAGGTATATTCGCAAAAGCTCCAAAGTACGCCTACAGTATACCTGCACATGGTTCCAGCAGCAGCCGTAGGCATGCAGGTCGAGGGCGCCACGTGGTATCTGGCAGGCGCGTGCTCGTTACTGCGGGATCTGTAGCCTGAACGTGAGTGGGAACACGCCGCGTGCCATACCTACACAAGCTCCGGAAGATTGAAACCATTTCAATAATACCTCATTCGCCGGACGAACGTAAGGTCGGTTAGTCGTAATGTAGTTAGTATTGATCATATATTTAGGAGACAATGTGGTTTGGAACGCCACAGCAATAATAATAATAATATAATTAATGCGACATCACTAAACACTTTAATTAAATGTTTATCATTTTAATCTAGACCTAAATCTAGGCACTTTACAATAATCACACAACCTCGCACTATTTAATGTAACTGCCCAAGAAATCTTTCTGCATATCGTGTAACTAGTGGCTGCCAGTATATCTTTACTAATTTACTTGTAACTATAAATGGAACTTAATACTACTTTCGATAAATTCATAGTAATCAGAACTTTTTGCAAACTTATTACTTGTTTCTCTGTAATAAAAAGTTCAATTCGATCCACTTCCGGGTTACCGATTTAGCTGAAATATTATGCATGTGTATTTCTGACGACAATGTAAAACCATTATGACAAGGAGCTGATCTGATGTTGGAGCTGGATTTTTTTTATTCGGATAATAAAACGACACAATCCCATCGAGTTTGGCCTCGAATGATTCGCCTGAATGAAGCCTTTGTTAAGGGTTTATAGTTTTAGTTAATTTTATTAAATAAAATATGAAAAATGTCGTTACTATAAGCAAGTCCAGTGTGTTTTGTTGCATGCTGTCTAGATCCAATTTAGCCATTTATCTCCAGTGTTTTTCGTTTCTCATTGCAGTCTAGTCGGTGTTGATCCAGATGTGCCTGTATCTTCGCCGTCTGTCCCACTGCTCCTACCGTCGCTCCGTGTCTAAGATAGTGCACCTATATGCTTTAGTTCGTATTTGAAATAGTTTTATAGGGAGTCGGTGGTATTGTTCTCAGCGGGGACACATGGTACAGGGTAGAGGGCGGAGGGAGGGAGTGGAACGTCCCGTCCTCCCGCTCTAGTAAATTACTGCCCGCACTGTGACAGCAACACTCTTCAATGGGGTTCCGTTGTCTAAAATGCCAACTGGATCACAGTATCGGAAGAGAATGGCCGGCGTTAGGTAACATTCTAACACTATTGCTTTACAAGATGCCATAAAATTGGGGTACTAATAATATTGCACTAACACATTGTTAACCTTAATTATCTTCACGAATTATGAACAAGTTCAAATGGGAAATTCGAGACAAAATGCTTATGTTCTAATATGTATTAGGTGCATGTGTACACAGGCTGTATCTCCTCTCAAGTAGTTTTGATTAGGAACCGTGTGTATAATAGGAAGGAAAAGTGTTGTTTTACACAATTTTCTCTCCCAGAACTTACCTTAAATTCTAGCAGTGCCATTCTTAAAAAAATTATGCCTACGCTAATTGTGTGTGTAATTATCCATTAATGAAATGTCAGAAGCAACACGTTTAACACAATTAGCTTTGAAATAATAATATATATTTTGTAGATAAGTGTCAGATTTTACGGAACCCTCCATATCCGCTTTAGACATACACATCCTTTTCGTTGTTTTCAGTGCAACTTACTCGGATTGCTCGCCAAGATTTACGGAAATTGTGGGTATCTAATCAATTAAGAACTCTTCCATTAATTTCGCCTACACATTAGTTTAAGCAATGGTCATTATGTTGGTACTGATTATATAAAACCTCGCGCCGAGGTAGAACAAGTATTAAGTAATTGGTTACAAGCTGTGATGTTGGCAGAGATCTGGTTGAGAATGACGACGCAACATTTTTCTTTGATCGCGAGCCATATCAAAATTTTCGTCAATGTAAATCCATCACGGTTTTCAATCAGAAAACTGGAGCATAAGGACGGTGACACAAGTAGCCCAATTTATATTTATTTTATATTTATTAAATGCCATATACGTATACATACATATCTGTAAGTAATTAATGAGGTAACCCATTTAAATGGTTAGAAAAACGTTGTAAACTTTCTCGGACAGAGAATATCTAATATACCAGGCGAGCATCCTAGTTTGTACCGGACTGACTAACCATTCGAGAGAACCCGGAGAGGGGAGGGTCAGTTTTTCATTGTTACCTACTGATTATCCTTATATGGCCAAGCCGTACATGAATATATGTATATAATGGAAGGATCACACCAGAACGCCTATCTAACGACAACTCATGAGGCAGTAGGTAGTCCACAATAACGAAGGTACCACCCGAAGTTCACAGAGTTCAGAAGTGACCACTTCGAGACGATCACCTAACCAAAGAACAACTGTGATCGGTATTCCTTAACCTCAGTGACCAGCTCCGATTACTACCTATTACTTGTCGTTGCACTGAAAAAACTTAATCGTCTACATAATAATTCAAAGTAAACGAAAGTCGTTTTCTTTGAGTTATTATAGTAGAAGCCTAGGTACGGTTACTACTACTATTTAAAAGAGATGGCATTTACAATTGATTGCGTTCTCTTGTTCAGAAACCAAAGTTCCTCTCGCTTTGATTCATAACAAATATTCGTATTGTTCAGAGGAAAATCTGTGAACTCTATTTACAACACCGTAGAGTAGAAATAGGAAAGGCAGGAACAACAGTGATTTTCGTGACAATTCCCCAGTGCAGTCGTCGCCGTTTCGTTCCGGAAATTGGTGATCGGAGGAACGTTGGATGTGTCGTTATTTGGTCGTTATCTTCGACATTTATTACAAATTATTTGAAGAATGTGGACGTGCTTGAAGCACCGAAAACGGACTGTCGTCTATGAGAAGATGAATGACTAGAAGAGGTACAAGAGTTGCTGTGGCAAGATCGGCATAAACCGATTGTCATCTGTTGTAGCCTACGTGCTACCTTCGTGTCAAAATTGTATAGATATTTATACAATGTTGACACTTTAAACTTCGGAGTTATTATGGTAGAGACTAACTAAGGGATATTAAGAGAACAAAAGGAATTATTGTGCGATGGACTGGTTCGCTATCTATCTTAAACAACTGCCAATCTAGAGGGTGTCATGTCTCCAAAGATTCTGTCCATCTCATAAGAAAATACATACTTTGACTTGACTTTTGTACATTCATAGACCATTGTCATTTTATAAATGTTAAAGGAAAATGTCCGAATTTCCCTAAACAGATGTAATGAAACTAAGTATATAGGTGGAAGTTAAATACCGACCCCCCCCCCCCCTTCACGCCCGACAGCAAACATTCCGCACAACAGAAACCCCGCGAGGCTTTACCTATCAAAGTTGGACAAACTGTATAACATACAATTTATTGACATTATGAGAAATTACCCACATTTCGCTTAATTAAGAATATACTGAAGTGAACTTTCCTGAAAAGGGCGTAATACGATATCAATAGTAACTTTATGCCTATCTCCTTTCGCTTTTCTTCATCTCCCCTTGATCAGACTAGGTAGGTTAGCTCTGGTTAGTCGATTAAGGAACCGAGAACTGATTACTTTCCGAGTGACAGAATCCTCCTATGGATTGTTTGTGAGATAAAGATTTCATCCACCAGCCAGTACTGGCCCCTCTGTCCTCGCTATTCTGCCCTGCTACATCAGACTATGTAGATATCACAGTCAAATGTTACGAGGATTAGACGCGTGACCTATGAAATTACGACAACTGCAATCGCTCTTGTAGACCACGCACTCTACACTCAGTCTCTCGACTCGCTGGCGGAAGCCTCTTTCACTAGCTACAAGTAAGTATGTAGAGACCTAAAAGTCTAAATTATTTTTGCATACGGAGGAGACAAAGGGCCATTCAGTGCGACACCAGTGAGTCAGTTAGCATGAGTCATGCATCAAACAGACTTGCTAGCAATTAGGCGACTAATCCGTCGAATCAAACTGTACCCGCGCCGGGATCTAAATCAAAATCCTTGCTTAAGTAACTATCAAACTTGAGTCGCCCTTACTGTGTAAATAAGACGGTCGTATTTCGCTCGGTCGCAATTCGACGTCGCGATAGGAGCATCTAGAACTACGAAGTGGATCACAGTCATTAGTACGATTCGGCAGTTTGAGTAATGTACGCTGAAATGCAGGTTTGGATTACCTCTAGTGTTGTATGTGGTACCTAGAGGCCGCCGCCTCCTCGCCACATTGCCTCCTAACATACAAGCGTGAGTACAATGTTACGAGTAGGAATTATTGAACGATGATTACTCTGTAAGTGTACTTTACTGCGGTTATACGGTTTTAGTCGGTTAATTGATTCATCATTTTTATATTATTTTTGTACTTAACTGCCTATTAATAAGCTTTTTACAAAACAACCTATCTCCTCCCACAGGACTTTGGCTGAAATAAAAATATCTAGGTACTCCTCTGAAAACAGCTATTTACCGTACCTAATAGTACGTATGTCGTGTGTGTCGTGCTTGCACGTTTTCCTATCTCGTTACATAAGCGAGTGGTCAGAACAGAACATTGGAGATGAAGCTGGACGCCCCAGAGCGTGGCGGCAGCGGGGCGGGGCGGGACCGGGGCGACGGCGGGGCGGGAGCGAGGCGGTCACATCCATTATTAAAATCTGATTAACCCGTCGGCGGGTGACGAGCCGCGGCCTCCGGTCCAACCCTCGCGGCGCCGACCAAACATTTTGCATCCCAAATCCTTTAGTCGAGCCTTCGCACAGAACTGCTCAATCATTAACGCGCCTCTTTAACTATTCACACTCTCGCCTGAAACACTTTCATTTTCTAAATCTTACATGTAGGTATGTAATGTAGAGTTAAACAAACTTTACTGTAAAGGACGTTGCGCTAAATGGGTATGATATTTATTTACTTAATTAAATAAACACACATTAATTAATCGCACAAACAGCCGCACACAATAAAATACTGACAAGCACACAAAAGTTAGTATTAATTGTTTTAGCCAATATAGGTAGAAACATTTCGTTTGTGTTTGTTGCAGAACATTGCTAACACAATGCAACCGCGGACGAGTCGCTGCAACTGCCCGCAGACAATCACGCCGCAAACACACAGCGACGACGCAGCGCTTTCAAAAATCTCTCGCAGCGCAGTTTGCTGAGCGCTCCGACAACACGGCCCCGGGCGGGGCGGCGGCGGCGGCGGCGGCGGCGGCGGCGCTCACTTGCTCAAATAAGTACTACAATAGATAGCATCGAGAGGTACAACTGAGGGCTTCAGAGACACACGCATACACGAATCGTTCGGAATCGCAATGGCTGTTTTGTTTTCAATTGAAATTGTTAATTGAACTTCGAACAAAAGCACTGACTGCCAGGTTCATGTTATGTCTAATTTCTCAAATCAAAAAAGCTCAAACAGTTTTTTTCTATCTTATTATTCCATACCAAAATAAAATTACCTATTATAAAAACTGTTCATTATTCCGAAATCATGACACACGACACACCAGCGTACCGAGCAGAGTTCAAATTTAATTCAAATACCTAGAGTATATACAATATTTTATTAAAATGGTTATCTTAATTGTGAACTGTGAGTAGCTCTATGAAACCAAATCATGGGAGAACCGGCGGCGGCGTGGTTCACTTGTATTATGCCATAGTCTCGTTGTATTTTCACATTGAGCTTTTGTAGAAGTTGGACAAAGTTTATTTTGTTTGTGAAGTGAGCCCGTCGCCGTCCTGAGCCCGCATACGCGACTACGCTTTGAGGCTGCACTTTAATTAGCCCACAAAGTGCCTACAACCGCGGCGCCCTAGACCCGGCCGGGTTGGCGGCCGCCTTACAGGGCTCACCTCACAGGGTATACTTAATATATCCATCCCGAGAAATTTCAACATACGGTCCCTTGCCCCGAAAATAAGACCGTTATACGATCGGACACTTTCAAATTCATATGTAAATACAGATAAAAATAAAACACCCAGAAGTGCATGTTCATGTGGGACAGGAACAGAACCCGCAACTCTTATTCTAGAAGAACTGTCCAATACGGATGTAAAATACATAGAAGTGAAGACTTGCATTGGCTAGACAGACGCACAAAAAAAATTGTCTTGGTGTAGCGAAAGCATCCAACCATAGTAGCGGGACGTATTGTACGCCGAGATAAAAGAGTTTTAATTAAACTTTCCACCACATAATACACACAACAAAAGTGTCTAAGGATCAAGAATATTTTTAGCTCTAAAAAAATCTAATTTATTTAAATGAAATCTAATCTTCTGGATTGGTCTCCTACCTAATTCCCCATGTCTGTATCAATGACTTGTCACCTTGAATAAATTATGAATTGATTAATTTTTTGTAAAATATATTCTTGATTGCAATCTTATAAAATGTATCTCTAGTCACTTTTGATGTGTGTATGTTTATTATTATTATAACGTGACACCACATGATTTGAATTAATTACGAAATAAATGATGATTAAAAGTACAATCAAAATCTCAATACTTTTATTAGAAAAAATTTATGTCTATGTAAAGCATTGTAAACGACCAATAAAATCTCTCCTGCACAGTAGAACTGCAGCTGAATCGCGTCGTTACTCCGCCGGATAAGTTTACGGAGTCCATTAAAAACTGAACAAAAAGCCCATGTTCGTCTTACAAATCCCTGGACTCGTCTAATTTAAGTTCGAAAAAACATCTGAATCGAAAAAGCCATCCGAATGAAACTCGTTATTTCACTATTTTCAATTCACCCAGATAAATTACTTAAATTCGAATTTAACGTCAGGAATTGAGACTTCTTTGTGCTTAATAATATCTGTGATTATAACTACATAGTTTTTTTTTTAATCACTATGAACAAGCGTTTGACCACCATCCTGCCTGATGTTAAGCAGCGATGTGGTCTACGTTGGAGCACACTTGTTAGTTATAGTTTCCATAAGTATCCAATAATAGGCTAATAATAGGCAAGCCGAGTATCATCCTCGCTCTCAAGTCTCCTTCAGTTTAGAACACCGCTATATGGAAATGGAACACGGTGTTGTGCAGGTTTACCTCCCTCGAGTCTCCAACTAACGGATGAGGGGCTAAATAATTGAATCCCTACTAAGTAATCTAGCAACAAGCATTATTGTAAGTACGCGCGTATGTTGACCTTGTTGTAACAACAGTTATTACATTGAGCGAGACCTACACACGATATAGTAGGGACAAAGAGACGTGGAGCCGGGTGAAGTTTGTTTTGCCTCCTGTGTACTGAATGCCGGCAACTTGGAATTTTCAGCGCTGTTTAACTTGGAACATGCCGAGGAGGGCTCGGGACTTTTCAATATTTAACAAGTTAACAAGTCGTAGTGAAGCTTAAGCCGCCTATACGTGCACTTGCGCAGTTCAGGGGCGGGCCGGCGGGGGTACCTGCTCTTGAGTACGCTAGTTTAGTTAACTTGTTTGAACTTTCCCTT
This sequence comes from Conopomorpha cramerella, assembly GCA_012932125.1. Lineage (NCBI taxonomy): Eukaryota > Metazoa > Arthropoda > Insecta > Lepidoptera > Gracillariidae > Conopomorpha > Conopomorpha cramerella. The sequence goes on along the minus strand of SJJU01005638.1, from coordinate 9,781 downwards.
TGAGACGCTAGAAGTCACATGTAGGTAGAGAAAAGACGCGCTGGACATAGATGAGAACCAAAGCTTTACAAGAGTTTTACTTACTGAGTAAATTGTATGATTCCTAGCAGTATCCATACTATAGCTCGTGCTATAACTGTTTAAAAAGATGCCAAATTAAAATGATATTAGTTGAGTTTGGAATTCGACAATGGAGGCTCCGGCGAGGAGGGCGTCGACTTCTCCGGCAAAGCAAGAACGTGACAAAGCGATCCTTTTAATTTAAATTCTTTTCTGTTTCTTGGAAACTTAATACCTTTTCTACCTCCTCGGTACCCCGTGAGCTACGCTTACTCTCTGTGATCAACTTTGTAGGCGGAGCATGAATAAATAATTACTTACCTAACTATTTTTTCGTAAACCTTTTTTTTTATTCAAGCTCGGCTTTAAGTAATAGACCTTTGAGAATCTATAAATTGTACCATATTCATAATAAATGGTGTGACCGTAAAACTAACAACTATTGCTCAATTGTTCTGATTGTAGTTGTACCCACACGATGAGCAATTAGGCAATATGAATATGAAATTTTGGTGTATCTGTAAAAAAATTTGAGGACTAGCCTATTTCACATTACATTTAGCTATAGGCATAAAGTAACGTAGTGCTTTTACGCCATGTGTTGTGAGCAGGGTAGCTAATTTTACATTATAGGCCAGCAATAGTTAATAGTGCAATTGTATCTAAGTTGGGTTGCAATAGGTCAGTACATGCCTCGTTCCAATATTAGGGTCGACATATCGCAGAGAGACGAAGATTTGAAATCGACTTTCAGTCCAAATCAGTCCGTGACGGGTTATCGAGGCACCCGACTGCGCCGATACCTGCTGATGCGAACTAATCGACCTCAGCCGGGACCCGACTACAGCCTCCCATGCGAATGCAACTTCCCTTTGTGAGAATTCCTTTGGTTACTTTTTTCTTTCTGAATTTTAAGAGAGTAAGTTTCGCTGTTGAGGCAATCGGGCGCGCAATTTCATCTCTAACTGAAAAATATGAAGCCTTTGAGAAGAAAATACTTTGTGGAGGAAGCGCCGCTGTGGACCACGCCTGGCTACTACCAGCCTACTGAAACACACGGAACTAAAATCTGATGACTATGTCCAGTGGCGGGCCGTGAAATTTTCATCAGGGTAAGCTGTCTCCTATGAGTAGGTACATAACGACACAAAAATAACATTAAGTAGGTACCAATTTTGTGCCAGACTACAAAACATTTCAATAGAAGATCACAACATCAATCACTAGTTTAGCAAAATTAATATCTAATTACGTTACGTTCCCAAAATTTTGCTAAGCAGCTGATTCAGGCGCTGTATGCCAGAAACAGAACTGAACAGATCGTTGTGGAATGTGGATGCCTTCCTCTTCCCAAAGCACTACATAATAACCTTATTCTGCCTAACTAAGTAAATACACTAAAAAACAAGAAACTACCTCATAATACCTTGTGTTTGCTCCAAGTTCAAATAAAAACAATCCCGGCGAAATTCGTCCGCGACTCTGCACTTTTCACTCATATTTAGTTCAGAGAATCGACCCACATTTGTAAACAAACACTTTTACACACATCACTTTCACACCTTAGTCTCCATTTTTGTCTAATTTAATTATTCTATAAAATAAAGGCGCGAATGAACGTACAACATAACCTAAAACAATGCATACTCCATTATAAATAAACAAACAATACTTGCAATATGTCAACATGGCCGGCACCTCTCTCGCTCGCTCACACAGAGAGAGAGTGTTCTTTCTCTGTCGCACATATTTACGCACTGTCATAGCATTCTAGCCCTTATTATTCCAATAATGTATGAAAAAACGCGGAAGAAGCTGCGCTTACGCTGTGGCATAAATTTCTCCATTTTTTTCATAGTAACGCTCCGCGCTAATAGACCGAGGTGAAAGGGATGTATACAGAGAAAGAGAAAAAATAGGAAGCTTAAGGTCTAGCAGCTTCCCCGGGCTAGACGATGCGACGAAGCGGCAACGTCCCATGAATTTGTTTTCGTTGATGCGCTAAATACTATGTTTTGATTGGTTGAGGCGAAATTTGTGTTACCTATCGATGGAACGATGAGGCAACATTGCACGAATTTGTTTTCGTTGACACGCGGAAGAATAGATTAATGAGAGATTAGTGTTTTGATTGGTCTAGAGCGAATTTGTGTTTTCGATACACATTTTAAATAACCGAAAGTCTGTTATTGATAAATTGCCTAATTTACAGTACCTACGTGACGACTAAATGTGTTACAGATACCTAACTACGCTAATTGTTTTAGTCAATTTGCCAGGGTATGCAGAGCTTATTTGCTTCTATGGACGTACCGCCCTGACTATGTCTGGTCATGGAGGGTGTGAGATAATGTCATTTGAATAATATCAGAAGTGCTAAGTAACACTTTTGTTTTCCACCTGATTATACATTATTGACAACGACGTGTATAGAACTATGAGTAATTTAGTTTAGACTGAAATTACTAAACATTTATGAAGCTCATCTGTGCGCAACGTCCCGCGGCCTTTGCATAACTGACTTGTATAATATCTCACAAACAATACCTCGTTTTGAATCACAACCTCATAACACTAATCAAGCTAGAACGGCTTCAACTGAACAATCACTGAATGTTGCTTTATAATATTACTTACTAGTAGACACACCGCGGTTTCATCCGCGTATTTTCAGTCGTTTACACCCGGGGTGTTTGTAAACTAGGGTAAAAGGTGGTGTTGATAGTCCTGATTAAAAAAAAAGAGTATATTTTTTTTTAAACACAATGAACAAGCGTTTGACCACCATCCTGCCTGATGTTAAGCAGTGGTCTACGATGGAGCACACTTGTTCATTTACTGTACTGTCTACATCACCCGATTTTCGATGTTAAAATAATTATTTAAATCGGTCCAGTATTTTCGGAACATATTGTAGTCAATCTTGTTTTTTTAGTGATACTAGTGGACGCCCCGCAATTTCATTGGCATAGTTTCAGTATGTCATACAAACTATAACACCCTACAGGATCAGGATAAAATGTATCCTATGTCCGTCTCCTGAATCTAAGCTACCTTCCCCACTAATTTTCCACCAAATCGTTTCACCCGTTCGTGAG
>SJJU01005637.1:0-24929 GCA_012932125.1 Conopomorpha cramerella | reverse complement strand
AATGGGACTCTTTTTCAGAGCAGATGTACGCAACGCAACGCTCGTACGGTGAAGGACAACATCGTGATGAAACCCGCCCACCACAAGGTGTGGGAACCCTATAACGGCGATGGGCTCACCCCCTGTCACGTTGGGTTAAATACGCTTGGTGAACCGTGGGCATTTGCTTACTAAACAAGTGCCTCTGCCTACCCCGCTTTGGGATTAAAAGGCGTGAAGTGTATTTATTTTTTATTTTAATTACAAAGAACAGGTCGCGGTTTCCAAGCACAGTGACTGCACCAACGTAACAGTTAGTATAAAAATTAAATAACTTATACTAGTGATATTATGCCAACATGACCACGCGTAAACACCATCAGTAAACAAACACACAATAAGCGTCAAAGGAGTGATAATTTCCTGGCGCAATAAAAATCTGAAAGTACAGTTATACGGACAAGATAAGGGCAGTTATACAGTGTGTTTACAACATGGCATCGGGCTCATTTGTTTTATGATACACCCCGGGCCTACCCCTTTAGCGGTGTCGTAAAACTTTCTGGGAACATCCTTTATTACCTGCTTCTTTTTTTTTCTCTCTCGGTACAGTACACTAACCAATTGACAGATGTGCGCGGAGTGAATGTCTCACTTTAAAGGTGGGTAGAATTATCTACGTAGTTCTCTGGGTTACGAGTGAGATGTTTTGTTCTGTGTGGTATTTATTAGGAGCGTTGCGTTGGTAGTGCCTGTTGTTCTCTCTGTCGTTAAGTATCGCTTCGAGCGAGAAAGGACGACAAGTCGCTTTATTGCTGGTTACAAAGTCCGCAGAAGAAATAGTAGTTCGATAGCATTACAATCGTGGCTGTATTGTACGGTGATTATTTTGAATACCACAGATTATTAAAAAAACAGCAATGTGCTTTTCCACAGAAAATTTTAATGGTAGACATGTTACTTTATGGAATTAAATATGATGATAAATAGAAAAGTGCCTCAATAGGTTCATTAATAAACCCGTCATGTGGGAATTTATACATAGGGTATGTTCCTATGAATTTCCTATGGAAGTACACACACACACAGACACCGAAAAACACAAAATGATTTCATTGGTTTTTTCATGTTTCTACGGTACATATACGTCTTAAGTATAACCTATACAATACGTATGTACTACCTCTACCTCTTTCATCTCATTTGTAACTGTGCACCGGAGTGAAATGGCGTTATACCTATTGTCATACTTCATATTTCCGTCACTTTTTCTAATTTACTGTACTTCTGTACCACGAGGTTTCTTCGGATTCTTTAAATTATTTTGTCTCATTTGCGCGTATACAATATGAGAGAGCCGACATGACTTGTATGTATTGTCGCACGTTTCGTGCAAGGCCCTTTGACTATTGTGGACAAGTTGTTATACACATCACTTCGTTGTTCTTGGACCTACATTCTGTATGTTTCATTACATAGCTCGGCTCAACTTAAAGTGACAATTGCCTTAGATACACCGCAAGCGGTTAGTTAAACAACAGTTTATTTTCACAGATGGTTAATAAGTAAACCTTAGAGCTGTCAAGGTAATATTTAATGACATGATTTGCCTGAGACATCGGGAATATAATTAACATGGATTGGAAAAATATATCAAGGTACAATCGGTACTTTTGACATATGTTTGGTGAGTATTTAACGTGATTTATTGCCATTCCTGGCATTCTCCCTTTCATGGTTTATTATGATAATAGGTTAAGCATTATCGAAAACAAGAATCGATTTTTTAGCTACAGCGAACAAACGTTTGATCACCATTCTGCTCGATGTTAAGCAGCGATACGGTCTACGATGGAGCACACCTGTTCATTAGGTACCTATTTACCCGTGACTTATAGACCTCCGGGTTATACTGCGCAAGAAATGCAGACTCCGTAAAGTCATTCTACATTGATTTACATTGGGTGCCATTGGTAACACGGGAAACGACACAGTCACACTGTTTATTTAAGTAGGTATAATATCCCATGTCAAATCAAATCAGATAGATACACAGTAGTAAAGCTTGATGAAAGTCATGTATGATTTTTAAAACAAAAGTTTATGTGCGATTTACAAATGCCTCCGATTCGAATTAATTTCTTTTACTGGGCAGAAGAACCGGGAAGAAACTGGCATCTTTCAAATCGTCAAGGCTTACATCTAAGTATACTTAAAATAAATATGTCTTAATACTAATTTAACAGATTATGTATGAAAAGATGTATGAATGTAGATGAAGCGAAAGGGGTATGTCTGGACCGTGACAAATGATCGGAGATCTGTAGTCTCTATCTACCCCTCTGGGAGACAGGCGTGAAGTGTATGTATGTACTAATTTAACAAATGCTTGATGGCCGGACATATCCCTGACTGGTCGTATATATGCTGTTAATAAGTGGTGTAAATAGAATGCATCAGCAATGTCTTACCTCATGGCACGTCGATCGACTATGAGAACTAATTTATTGTAATTGAAGGCCCATCATACTTAATGTGGTCGAAGGGTACTTTAGATCCTAAGGTTCTTTCCACACCCCTTTGGGGATTACAGATGTATGTATAATATACGTTGTTTGATTTCCATTACCCGATTGCTTAAGCTCCTGAACGTGGGGTCAAAGAGCTATGCGCATCTTGCTATGAAATATTTACAATATAACAGTCTTTAACTAAAGTATAAGAATTTCCAGTAAAATAAAATAATACAAAAAGTTAACCGCAATAAAGCAACAAAAAGTGCTCAACGTTTCAAGGAAGTATCAATTTAATAATTCTTTTCACACTCAATTGATTATCTGGCACGGTAAGTGTTTATGTTCTAAGCTATTGGGTTTTGTCTATAACGTAATTGCTAAATAAGAGTAAATCAATGTTAATCCATATGAAATTTGAGATTAAGATTTTTGAAACATCTCGTTATAAATCCCATGTGTGACACAGGTAGCTAAGAATATCTTGACAAAATAAATCATTATATAAGATTGGCTGACCCGGCAAACGTTGTTTTGCACCAATATACATCAATATACATACATCAAAAGTGTCTAGGGATCAAGAACATCTTTAGCTCTAAAAAAATCTAATTTATTTAAATAAAATCTAATCTTCTGGATTGGTCTCCTACCTAATTCCCCATGCCTGTATCAATGACTAATTTTGAATAAATTGTGAATGAATTCAGTTTTTGTAAAATATATTCTTGATTGCAATCTTCTAAAACGTACTTGATCCCTAGACACTTTTGATGTGTGTACATTAATGACATTAATAACAGGTATGGATATAAATCAAAGGGGAAAAATATACTCGTATACCTACCGATAGCAATCGTGTTATATCGCATCCTACATTTCAGCTTAACGCATCACAGAATAGCAGTGGCTTGCTTATTTGCAATAATAATAATAGAAAAAACTCTCCAAGTATTCTAATATAAATACTGTGCTAATGATCTGACAGAAGTATTTTACCCTGACATTCTCTGTTCATTGCAGTTTCTTGTTATTTTCTTAGAATTATTCAGATGTCAGTGCCAGCAATGGATGACAAACTGATCTTTTGAAACACCAGCCGAGATGCAGACTTGAGCCCCAGTTGACGGCCACAAGTTAGTGCTCTCGATATAATGAATAAAGTGAAGTGTTTTCACAGAATTCTAACTAGTACATTGATACGATATGAGGCTTTTTTGTTCGTGTGAGAATGAGAGTAGAAAAATGGTCTACCGTTCGTTCGTGACAGTTATCTGTCAATTTCAACACTAAGGATTTGTTAAACTAGTTTCTTGGTAGTGTATAGTCAAATATGTGAACAGGCTTGCGTTTGTCCTGATTCGGTACAGAAAGGAATATTAGTTATTTACATCAATTTGTTCGCCTATGAATTACAGAGGTCCACCGCGGTGTTACCCGGTTCATACCATTCCCATGGAAATTTCAAGGTATACCTATAGATTTTGTAATCCAGGTATTAACCCAATTTATATCTTCATCAAGTTTCGTCAAAATCCGTTCAGTACTTTTATCAATGAAGCAGTTTACAAATACACATTCACATCTCACATGTCATATATGTATGTCATTGCATACATATATGACATGTATATATTAATACAAAGCATAAAACAAAAGTCATCATGTCTTTATTGAAGTCGCCTCCCGGTGACTGTCCCTATGTGCATAGGGTTAGATATTTGAATCTTCGCAACGGATTTTATTGGGGTTTTTCTTCAACTTCAACCTTTCCTTTGTTTTCGTTCAACCTTTGGGGCTTTTTATTCAACAGATAGAGTGATCCTTGAGGGAGGTTTATATGTAAAATACATGCATATAATAGCAAAGAAACACTCTTAATGAATATTGGCAAAGCAATGTTTGCCGGCTCAGCTTCTTCTATGATTTTCACAAGACAGTAGGTAGGTATATAAAAAAAACTGTTTTCTCAGAGCGCGGCGACAAAACATTGTGTAACAGTGACATAAGAATGCCGAGAAGTCCTAATACGTCATACATTTTGTATTTTTCTTCAAGCGATTACGGCAAATGCAAGAATAATTTTGTTTTGAAGTGAATTACGTCACAATTAAGTAAACTAGACATGTAATAACAACATCCCATAGACGTCATTATAAGGAAGCATAAGGATCTTGTGATCGTGGGACAGTAAAAGACAATATTAAAAAATGTATAAATAGAGAGCTGACCCGCGCAACTACGTCTGAGTGAATGCCATATTTATTTATAGCTTATCAACAGATTAAAAGTTTTATCCTTCTACTTCTGAAAATACTTGCATACAACCATTCAACCCTTAACAATATTGTTTTCCAATTAAACTGTAGCCTATGTCCATTCTCAGACTCTAAACTATCTGTATACCAAATTTCGAAAGACCGCATTTTAATTCTTAGCACCTTACCATCTTTGCTAATCCAGCAACATCCTTCTAAATATCCCCAACATACCCGTACATCTGGTCTCATGTCTAATTCCTTTGTCGTCACAGCTGTCCGCCTATCGAACTCCCTTCCCACTGATGTCCCGTCCTTCTTTCAAAAACCTTATCAAGAACTCACTCACATTTTCTCCAACAGTATTCCAAATAACTTCTTATGTGACTGGTAGAGAATACTTTAGTATTAAGTCCACCCATTGTACTTTTGGTGCAATAATGTATTTTTTTTGGTGAAATAAATAAAAAATATACCAAATTTCATTTAAATCGGTCCAGTATTCTCGGCGTGAAAGCGAGACAGACAGACTTTTGCATTTATAATTTAAATAATAAATAAATACACTTCACGCCCTTTCTTTCCAAAGCGGGGTAGTATTATACATAATATTAATATGGATGTACCTCGATAATGGTCAAAAATATAAACTAACTTACTCCATAATCCCCAAATGGAGTGATAAGGACCCTTGGAAACATGCAAACAGCACCAGCAGTTTTAACCTGAAACCCATAATGCTTCAGATCAGTGCCGGCCAGCTCACAGCCCAAGAAATCCTATCTTTTGCATTCTGGATATCACTTAGATCCCCTTTTACACCATATACTTACGTATTTAAAGATATAATTATATCGGGTATATATATTTTTACAAAAACAATATCAACTATTTCGTTCTAGAATATTATAGAATATATCTGTCGGTATCTCGTTTACGGGATCAAAACTCGGCCGAAGTACCCATACAAATATCAGCAGCTTTGGTTGTCGAGCAGTCAGTCGGTCCGTTTCCACAACAACTCTCATGAAGCAATAGCCGTGCCTTCTACCTGAAGGGGACGCAAGCGCAAGTGCCGTTATGTATTGCATCGGCGCAGTCGCATCAAACTATACATTTCTAAACAACACAGTACCTTTTCTACGAAAGATATCGCAAAGCGTCATAGCTCAGCTAACACTGGCTAGATTCACACAAACGTAGCACCAATTGTACTAACTTCCAAGAAGGTCATGCGCACTAAACTTAAAAGTAAAATCCTACATTTTTTTTGCGCCGTCTCCGTTCTAAGGATTTATTATTCCTAGAAGTTGACCGTAAGTAAGACGGTCTCAGAGAGTATTTAGTAAGTACTTTAAGAGGTTTGATGAGTTTTACCCACAATTTTTTTAAGTGCCTATTTTATTTTGTCTTGTCTGCGTCGACGGAACTTGAAATTCTGTTGAAAATATTGTACTTATAAAAATGTTTCGCATTGTACTTTGTTTAATTAGTAAAATAACTGTACTTAGCTAGCACCTAACACGTACAACGAACGAAATAAAATAAATACACTTCACACTTTTGAATCCCAAAGCGGGATAGGCAGAGGCACTTGCTAAGCAAATGCCCACGGTTTACCAAGAGTATACAAATGAAATATCAATATGCAATGTATTATTATGTTTTAAACTTTAAAGATTTCTTCCCGTTTACTTTCCACTATTTTAATTGCAACCGGGAGTTGGGACCACGTGGCTCCCAGTTCGATTCCAGACGAGCAACCATAGAATAATTATATTGGCAAAACGACGCTCGCCGGGTTACCTAGTAAGCAAAAATGTTGCGTCCCCGATGTGATGGTAATACGTGGGTAGTTATTAACGTTAACCTCCTAAGAATATACCTAATATATTATAAAGAGGAAAGGTTGTTTCGTTGTTTGTTTTAATTGAATAGGCTCTGAAACTACTAGACAGATTTGAAAAAATCATGCAAAATACATAGCCTATAAATATTACTCAGGAAAGCTGCATTATAGGCTATATTATATCTCCAAATTTCCATAGGAAGGAAATAATGCGAGTAACACCGCGCAGTGCAGCTAGTGGTATAATAAGTGTGACTCATATACGAGTATAGTACGTAGTACATGCGTATATTCATATATGTATACAATATAATTTCTTATGATACTGGGAAATTGAGAAGTGGGAATGTAATAAAATAAGTTGTATTAGGTATTTATAGCAACAGAGTAAGCGATATACCAGAAAAATTGCTGTCAGTACAGTTACAGTATAGCTCAATACAGTTATAGCTAGACATCACGTAATAAATTCGATACGGTATCCTTACTTGAAATCATTATGTCATTTTGTTTTTTTACTAGGTTCGCTGGAAACGAATTATATTAAAAGTTAGTCTTAAAAGATACTTCTCTAACATCTCAGCAATAAAGACTTAACCGATAAGTATTTAAAACAATCTGAATCCAAACAGTGTCAAAACAGATGGGTAATTCCCGAAAGCATGTTTTTTGCCCCAACCCCATTATTTCTTGCGACAAATCACTTCTCGGCATCTTAACGCCACATCGGCACCGGTGTAAAGCCAACCCATATTGACAAATAGGTTCAAATATTGACAGAAGAGCGAGATAAAAACAAAGGGCCGTCACACAGGGCGGCGGGGGCGGGCTTCAAGCGGCCGGTGTCAATTTCTGGTGCAAACACGTCTTGTTTGTTAGACGAATTACGTGACAGTTTGCCTGTTCGGTCCCGAAATGTATGTTTATGTTGGCAGACTTGGGAGTGGCGCGCAGATGAGATTGGACGCTGTGCTGCGGCGTCAAGTTGGCACATCTGTGAAGTGCTCCCGTGGACAGATGTCCCGATGTTCCCGGTTATGTAATACAACGGCGAGGTGACACCATCAAGCTGCGGGGGGTATAATACGATTGTTTTAAACACGAGCCGCTTGTTGTTATGGGGTTGGTTTTGATTACTTACTTACCCTATTTTTAATTGGTTTCGAATAATACTTTTCGTTGTTTTATACTGAGCTTTTGAATAGGTAGCTCAAATTATTGTATGTAAGTATTGTATATGTAATTAGAAATGTAATATATAATTAATACCTATGAAGCACTTTTAAATGCCACCCACGCAATCTAGATAAGTATGTAAAATCCACCGCCCGCATCGAACTAAACTTTTCCGAAATGCCTTGATCGAGTTTCATGTAATTTGATGTGTATAGGTTATTCGGCAAGTCTAATTTTGAGCAACCAAATTGTCGCCACTGCCATTTCTTAAACAAAAAAAATATATTTTTTTATAATTGATATGGCGTACATAACAACATTCGATTAGGTCTGTCATACTTATAGGATATTACGAAGTATCTATTGACTTTGGATCTTACCAACAATAGAGTTTATGACACTGGGACGATCAGAATATTTTGGAAAAGCGATCTGAAAGTTGGGTTTTATGTGCGTAATTGTATTTTTGTGATACGTAGTTAGCCTATAGAAGAAGAAACCAATAGGTCTTTTTACACCACCCTGATTTTTTTTAACACAAGCGTCTGACCACCATCCTGCCCGATGGAGCACACTTGTTCATTAGGTACCTATTTACCCGCAACTTAAAGACCTTCAGAATGTATTGCGCAGGAAACACAGACTCCGGCAAATCATTCCACATCCTGGCGGTTCGCACTGTGAAAGTAGACGCAAACCATTATATGGCTTTTTTATATGTTACCTTAGATTATTCTTTATACACATAACTGGACGGTATTTACTCGCCGCGCCACCTCAACTACGAGTATTTTACCATACACATACCGACAAATCATACCATAATTTCCCAACCGATACTTAGGTAGGTAACATGTACAATTATTTTCATACTGGACAAAAATGAAAGGTTCCCCCGTGTCTAAATATCTGTCTTACGTTGTGTTTAGCCGTTTAATTCGTCCAGCTTTTACCTACAATGACAGTTTTATCTTGGTCTCTCGTTTTATAGTTTTGTCCTGTTTTTCTTAGAGCAATATTCTATAGTAATGTTTATGTGTTGTGGACCGTGTATCATGCACTGTGACCTGGTGTTCAGCAATGACATGCGTGAGACAATGCGCCGTGGGAACCGTGATTGCACCCTCGTGGGTCGCGGGTTCGACTCCCGGCCATGTCGACCGGAACCGTGGGGTGCGAATGTCGACTCCACTCACAGTTGGAATGTTGGGCAATGATTTGTTATTGGTATTTTGATTATTTGGTGTTTTGCGATGTTCCGTTGAGGTTCTTTTTAAATTCGGTAGAAAATAAGTTGGAGCTTTGTTTAGTGTGTAAAATTCTAGATTTGAAAGTAACAACAATATTACTTATTTATCAACACAAGATTGTTAGGCATTTCTAATAGTGAGTTCACTTAACCGTTTTGAAACCCATCGTCACTTAGTATTTTTTAAATATGCACGTAAACTATCAGCTAACCAACAGTTAATAATTCTTGGTCAAATAAAATGTCAATAAACTTAATTTAATTTTAATACACTCGGTGTAATATAAAACGCAAATCCGCCCATATCCAATGAGAACAATCCCTAAAAAGGCGGCAAGTCAAAGTAGTGTTCGAAATTAAGCATGCATACACACTGGGGTTCAAATTGATTTGCCGTAAACAGGCGAGGCGTATTTGCGATGTCGACGGTCGCCATTAGAAGGGCTGAGCATACGCTCTAGGGACGTACCTACTCCTGACGAAACTTTCATTCCATGATTTGATTTTGAATCGTACTTTAGGGTGGACGCACCCCAATCGCGCAACACTCCAAATTACATCTGAGACTGTGAATTATGTTGATGAGATCAAATTGTCATTCGTCCAAGAACGAATAAACAATTTACAAGTCAGATTGTTTACGTTATATGCATATATTTTAATAATATATAGGCGTGTGTGTATTTTTTCATACCACGGCATGTACAAATATTAAAGTAGCCTGCATCTCGGTTTAAGTATCTGAATATTTATAGCTGATCATTGTTTTCAAGATTGCATAAATTATATGTTAATTAATTTGCATTTCGAAGTGAATGTAGTGCAAACAACACTATTTTATTGCTGTCATAACGAATTATAATCGAGTGTGCGCTATAAAGCATTTATGAGGTTAACGACAGTTCAATATTGTTTATGGTGTTATTTATTTGTTTAAAATACAATTGATGGGCGTTGTGAAAGTAAATCAATTCTAGTTGTTGGTATATTCCGCGTCGAAGCCTCTAGTCCTAATAAAAATAATCAAACTAGTTGTATTTGTGTGACATGGCGAGATCAGTGGAAAATATCACCTAATGTACAGTTAAAATTTATCCCCTGCTTCATTAGGCTAAAAGTAATGCATATCTCAGACTTATTCAGGAGGTTCTGAAATAGATGATGAACTTTATCTATGTATTACCGAGTTTATATTTCAAATCGGCAATGCTAGGTGCTTTCTTATTTTATCAATAAACTGTAATAAGGGATGGGTCCAATATTTATAATATTTTTAACAATCGTAAAAAGCTTAAACGCTTTTCTCTGTAAGTTTAAGCCTCTGTCTATCCAGTAGATGCTCTCTACTTTTACTTACCATTAAACACTTATATGTAATATGTTATATTGAGCAGTATAGGTAATTATTACTACCTACGTGACTTTGGTAGATCTTTGCTACGGAAGGGCATCCCGTTGAAGTCTTTTGCAAAGCGGTTGAGGACCTCGTACAGAATGTTCCCGGGATTTGGTGTAGACTAGTGTCTTTATAAAGGAACTGTAACTTAAAATGTGAAATTGAAATTGCCGTGCTTGTTAAGTTATACATTGGATAAAATTAATTTTTTAAAATATTACTTTGTAATCCGCAGAATACTTTTATTCGAGCTATCTAATTAGGTATACAATTATGTCAAGTACCTGAATTATACTTAAAAAACTTCATTCCGATTGTTTTTGTGCGGAAAATATATAATTCATTCATAAACTTAGCGTTTCTATATTAACTGCTATTTAAGGTATGTCTTATAATTGTTTTAGTAATGTATCTCAAAATTTAGTAGTGTTTTAAAATAAATACAGTTGATGGTTAGTGCAATTACCTACTCATTGTAGGTCATTTAATATTTTACGCTGACTTAAAATTTCTTTAAAATTGATAAACGATTTTTATGTAGATACCAATCCAGTTGACTAGCGGATGTGTTAAAGATAGTTTATCTTTTTTATTCTAGATTAGATTGGTGTAAACACAGATTGTGACCAATTTTGACCATGGATGAATACCCTGTTTTCAACTTAGCTTCATGTAAGTAAGTTGTGCAATTTGCAAGGTACGGTTTGGGGGTTTATAAAGCAAACATCGTATAAATTTTCAACTCGTCGTTTATTGATAACTTTCATTTTTCTTTCTTCAATATACTTTTGTGTCCACTGACTATAATAACACTCACTGTACATTTTCGTATTACAATAATTAAGTCTTTCCGAGTCATTATAACTTTCGTTTCAACATAACAAATTAATATTTTGTACAATTCACGACGTTGTACGAGTGTGTCGTGGCACGGGTCTTATTCTAGCTACCTGTACCGACTAAACTTCATCTAATTAACACTATATTTACACATTGATCGAATTTTTTTGGTATCCAAATTACCACATACATGCTTCCCCTGACACACAACACACATCCGTCTCCGGGCGTCCGTCTCCGTTTCACCACTTAAAATATTTTAACTTAACCATGAAAAAATACAATAGTAATCGATAATTTTATACAGATTCATCAACAACATTTAATTGAACTTTCAGCCGACGGACGGCGGGCCGGCGACGGCAACCACAGTTCGCTGCCACGCTCCGCGGCTTAACACTTACATTGTAAAACAAATTAAAGGAACATACCCAACAGTATGTATGCCGAAGAGTTAACGATCACTGATATAGCGTCCGAACTGATGCTGTACATAGTCACTGTGCGAGGGCGGGCGGCTGCAGGCCGGCGGCGATGAGCGGCGCGCTCAGAGCGGCGGGATGTCGATCTCGCACGCGAACGGCGACTCTCAGATGAGCGGCATGGCGCGCTCGTTGGCCGCCGCCGCGTACCGCTGCTCGTCCGGCACGTGGTACATGTTGATGATCTGGCTGAGGTCCTGCTGGCCGTACTCGCGCTTCATCACCAGCTGCTCGTGCGGGTTGTGCGGCAGGTACTCGCGCTTCAGCTGCGCCGGCGGCTCGTGCGGCACGTACTCGCGCTTCATGCCGGGCGGCCCGGGGGACACGGGCTCCGACTTGGCCGACGAGCCGCTGGGCGAGTGCGACGCGCACGACGCGGGCAGCGCGTACCCGCCTGGCGAGCCCGGCCCTAGCCCGTACGCCGACGGCGACGGAGGCTGCTGCAGATACGGCGAGCCCTGGCCACCATAGTAACCGCCGCCGTATCCACTCTGTTGCATCTGCGCCACGTCGTACCGTGGGTAGCCGTACGCCTGTTGCTGGTAAGCGCTGGGGTCGTGCATCATGTAGCCGTTAGGCATGTATCCGTTCGGGGTCATCTGGTACATATCACGGGGTTGCTGCGCACTGGGCTGTGAGGCGCGCTGTTCTGCAGCACCGAGTAGTCCGGTTCCACCAAGTGGGTATTTTTCTTGTTTCTTAGCCAGAGTTTTCGTCTTGCGCCTGGGCCTGTACTTGTAATCGGGGTGTTCCTTCATGTGCACTGCGCGCAGTCTCTTCGCCTCGTCAATGAATGGTCGCTTTTCCGATTCAGAGAGATCTTTCCACTGAGCACCGAGGCGTTTTGATATTTCCGAGTTGTGCATTTTGGGGTTATCTGACGCCATCTTTCTGCGCTGGCCGCGCGACCACACCATGAACGCGTTCATCGGGCGCTTGACGCGCTCCGCATTAGAGATCTTGCTGTTGGTGGTGTTGTTGTTATTGTTGTTCGGCGGTTGATGGTGCGTCTGCTGCGGCTGCGGCTGGTGGTGCTGCTGCGGCAGCGGCTGGTGGTGTTGGTGCGGCATCGGCGCGTGCTGCAGCGGCTGCTGCTGCGGGAGCATCATGCCGCCCAGCGCGCCCAGCGAGCCGTAGCCGTGCTGGAGCGCGTGGTGCGGCGGCACCGTGGCGTGTAGGCTGCCGCCCTTGAGATCCGTCTCCATCGTCAACATGTCGTCTTCCTGCGGCGCGTACAGTTTGCCGATCCTTAATTCACTTGACTCAACGAGAGAACTGTCGGTAGGTCACATGGACTCGCGGCGGAAATTATAAGTAGCGGCTCGGGCGCGCGGGACCGTGCGGCGCGGAGGCTACGTACGTTATGATGAGAGGTGGCAGCGGTCGGCGGGCGGCGGCGCGGCCCCCTGCCTCGTCCCGCGCGGCGCCGCCCCGCCCCCCGCGCCAGCCAATCGCGCCTCTCGGCGACTCCGCCCCGCCCGCGCCGCCCGCGCCCTCACCCGCACACACCTGCATTTTTAATCGCGTTGTACTGAGAAGAGCGCGTACCTCGGCACGTAGCCTCCTGGAAATCTAAGTTTTGTTTGCTGACCGCGGTGCTGTTAGCCATCTCAGCCGACTGCTAAAACATGCAAAGCGTAGCGCTCGCTCAACGGCCCGAATAATACCTTCCTGCTGAAGATGTAGGTCGCGCCGTATAATGAGATGAATTGCTCTGGGACTACGTATCATAGTATTGTAATAACCTTCAACAAGTGTCAGGGACACACTCGGTGTCACAGTATCTAGGCAGAAGGCTTCTGTTTGTCCAGCTGCTGTCGACGACACAATGTATTCGCGTGTAAAGTTCAAGGCCCAGCTTCATTTGTTGTCAACAAGAGCGGTTGGAAAATATCGAATTTGCATTAATTATTTACGGGTCTTTGCTTCACGTTTCAGTTTTCTTCGTAATCTTGCGCATAAAATTAATTTTGTACTAAAGACAGGCCAGCAACAGCAACTGTTAATATTACATTAAAATATCACGTACTTTTTTTGTATTTGCAGTACAATAGCTAATTTGCAAATTCTTCCTCACAAACTAGGCAACCATTACGCACAGTATCTTTACTCAAATATGAACAGCTCTTCTATAGAAATCAGCTTACATACAACATTTACCAATTAAAATTAAAACATAAACGGATACGGACTTCAGAAAACCTGATCAACGTTGTTCTAGGGTACCTGAACTATACACACCTTATGGTGTGTAAGTTTCTTCAGAAATACCTTACCGTAAACGTTGCATTGCGAACAATATACACTTGTGAGCAAAAATTGCGGGTCATATCATCATCATATAATAAACTTCAATAAATACATAATTCTCAAAGTAGTAATTGTGAATACAAGACAACAATACTTTATGAATTTCTTTTTCGCTATTTGATTGTCTTTTAAAAAATGTTTTTTTTTTCAACAGTTACCTCTCCTCGATTGCGAGACATATTGATGTGTTGTGTACATAAAATTATGTGTGACCAGAAATTTTTGCTCACGAGTGTATTTACTTAGAACTTGTACTCTGTATGTAATGTTCTCGAACATTTCTGCCTAAGGTCACCTATTAATTTAGACTTACTTTTACTTAGTTAAAATTTCAACTCGTGTAATGAGATTCTCTGTATTCTAGCTGTGGTAGGTACTCGCAGAATCATAATTTAAATACAAATTAATTCGTATTGGTATTGGTCTTCAATGCTAATAAATTTGCTTTTAATTCCAATATTCTGTCTTGGTCATCCTTTTTCTGTCAAATTCTTATAAGTTTTTCCTTCATTTAGAATTTCTGTTTCAAATATTGAGGAATAATTTATTTTAGTATCTTAAAAAAGTTGTTAACACATTCATCATCATCATCATCAGCCCATACTTGTCCACTGCTGGACATAGGCCTCTCCAAGTGCACGCCACTGTGATTAACACATTGGCGGACAGTAAAATAGACACAATAGATGTTTTATCGTTACGACGCCTATATGCGTTTACTGTCCGGGAAAGAGTTAATTTTATTTATAAGATTGTTACAGATACGGGTGTAAAGTCCTTATTTTAAATTAAATAACCTATATTAGAAGAACCTGCTCTTTCACAATATGTATTATTATAAAGAAGCGTAATTTCTTACGGAATACAAAATTTATTTAAGTATATTTTCTAGATCTATTTGAAATAAAGCCCTAACAAAACTACCCACTCACAGTTATTATATCATATCTATACATATACTTATTTTTAACCTATGTATTTAACCTATGTGTTACTGTAAAAGCTCGAACTACGGTAAATCCTACGATCTAAGAGTAAGTCTTAGGATTTACTGACATGAGTTGGTTACATACATACACGCCCGCTTACCATAGGGATAGGCAGAGATAATAATAATATGTATAGTATTTTACTCTAGCATGTAAGATTTTATTTTTTAACCTATATTTTTATTAAGATTTACTTTTATATCGTAAAAGGCTTGTACCTCTAATGATGTTAAATTGTGTAAATTAATAAATGTTAATGTAAGATATTCCTACAAATGTATATATATGCGTACATACAATTTAGTAAAAGTTATAAAATAAGTAGTGATTTTTCTGAAAACATCTTCAATTTACTTACCCTCCTACTAATAACAAAAGTTAGAAGTGCATCATGTAATTTAATTTTTATTTTTCAGTGCTTTGTCCTTTTTAACATCAGGCAGGATGGTGATCAAACGCTTGTTCATAGTGATTAATTAAAGAAAAAAACTTCCGTGACGAATGCAAGGTACAAAACAGTGTAACTATAGTAATAACAGTAGAGAAGCGATGTGCTGCTTAACATTAGGCAGGATGGTGGTCAAACCCCATAGAATATCAATAAAAAAGCATACATCATACTTGGAAGAGGCCTTGCACTTCAAGCCAATGGGCTAATATGTAGTAAAAATTACATGTGTACTAAAAATGAATACGCTCATATTAATCCCTGTATTTATTTAGGGAAATGCCTACGGTCAGTAGGTATACTCATTCCTCATCCAAACCCTTCATGGGATTAGCGCATCTTATCTTAGCCCGTAGGTAACTTCGAGAATAAAACAAAAGAATTGAAAATAATTCCAAAAGTGATAAAAATAGTACCGTTAAACTGTGTTAAAATTTAACAAAAGGAGTAATAAAGTAAAAAGGTTAACTTGTAATATGAAAGGGTGGGCTTAAATGAGGTACAGAAAAAATATATTTACGGTAGATAAGACGGTCGGCTACGACATCAAAGGAATGTAACCGTGTTCGATTCCCGGAAGAGGTTATGTGATGTCCTTGTGAAAATATTGTTAAAAAGAAATCTTTTGTTTTGGGGTGATTTCTCATGGACATGGTTATGGCATTTTAGAAATTACCACGCACTTCCATATAAATCCGATACAATGGGACCATTTGGAAAACAAGGGGTTATTTGGAATTCCCGTAAGCTGAGATTTGCGTTCGAGCAACTGAATTGATAAGATTTGAGATCTATATATCTATTAGTTGTATCTATATTTCAATAATCATAAAACTATTTTTTCCCAAATTAAAGAAAATGAGACAATTTCTCATGTCAAGCATTCTAAACAAACCCATTTTACCGTACCAAAACTCTAATTTATAAAGCTATAGTAGCTTCCTTCCTACTACTACAGGGCTACTATAGCTTGAAATAAAAGTGATGTACTGCTACTAAATGAATTTACTGCTAGTACCTTGTTACCTGCCGTGTACCTTGTCCCAGTTACCTGTATGTCAGGAACCAGTACCTTCCTAATTTAGTTTACAATAGGTAGTACAATATGGGACGTGTGAGGTGTAGTGTAATAATGGTACGTGTAACCTATTACCTATTTATTACGAGTGTTTTGTGTAATTGTAGTGTGTTTTTGTGTTCTGCTTGTTAGTAATACTAATATTCTTGTATGATTTTGACGAAGCTTGTTGCGGATATAAATCTATATTTAATATTTTGAAATAGATGAATAAAATAGAAATTACCTACTTGACGGCCGGTATGTACTAGTGGTCAGGACATCTGCCTCTAGGACGACGATCGCGGGTTCGATTCCCGCCACGGACGTAATGCTTTCGTGATGAGCTGAGACATTTGTTGTGTGCGTCTGGATGTTTTATTTATTTATGTATATATTAAAAAAAAAGTACTTATGTAAGTATATCAGTCTCTGACGCCCATAGTACAGGGTATCCTAGTTTGGGGTCAGGTGACCGTGTGTAAAAATTTCGCGGTATATTTATTTATTTATTATTATAGAAATTACTTATTAAAAATAATCTTAAGAATAAATACGTACGTTACATACGAATAGTCTAGTAGAAAAGTGGTCTGTCAGTTTTCGCGACACTTCCTGTATGGTATGTGACCTATAAAACAATATTTGCATGCCTAGCCGATTTTGTAGATTCACTCACAGTACCGACAAGTTTACAGTTATGTCTAAAATATAACATCATTTCTGAACATAATTATAATAAATAAATAATAATAATTTATTTGTAACAATGATCAAAATCATACACATAAAGCTTAAACAATAAACTTAAAAATTTTGTCTGTACTGTGAGTGAATCTACAAAAACGGCTAGTTATGCTTTATATCAGATCACATAGTGCTTGTACCTACAAAGGTATTATTGTTATTGTCTGATCTTTTAGTTGGATAATTGATACTTGTTTGTTTAGTTCGTTTGTTTGAATTTCGTATTCCGATTGAACAGATTATTTTTAGCTGCGATGTCTTACATTATAGCTAAATACGTATTTCTTTCCATCATTATCATCATGTCAGCCCACAGACTTACACTGCTGAATATAGATTTCCTCAAAAACGCGTTTAAAAAACGGCATAAGGTCTATCCAGGCCATTAAAAGGGTAATTGAGCAATGGTCTAGACACCTATAATCGGTACCCATTGGCAGGGTATCTTCAAAGGGAACTTTTAATTAGGGATCAAAGACGTAATGTTTATGTATATACGAATCCTAATAAGTGATATTTTGCAAAACCTTGTAACTTGTTTTATACCGGAATTTATTTATTTTGTAAAAGTTCTCAAAACTTATTTGGTAAGAATATTAATTAGACGTACCTACATAAATTAATACCCACATGTAGTTTCTAATTATTAAAATAGTAATATCTTGGGATATTTCACACACAGTCACGTGACCGTAAATGTTGAAAATAAGGTACCTATAGTGTATGTAAGTAATGACGTACCTATATTATATATTATGTATGTTTATGATACATCACCAAGCTAACCTCTGCTCACTATACTGGAGGCGGGAATCGATTCCGCGATCGCCGATCCTTGCTTACTAGCCCATCTCTAACCTTTCATATATGATGTATTTTATTTACTAACATATAGTATTATTTTACTGGAACTCGAATAAATGATGAAAACCCTTGATGAACGATCGGATGAATTAAATTAATTCTTAATTGATGAAAATAAAAAAGTACATATCTTCTATTATACCTATGTATATATTTTTAATTTATTGTAATCAGTAGTTAAGCAGTACATTTTTTACAAAGAAAATTTTGATTATATACCTGACTAGATTAATTTAAGTCGTTTTAATTTTTTTTTTACCATTTTTATTGAAATATATCTTTGTTTTAAATGCCGTGATCAGTTTTAATTTAACTCACGACAATTAATAAGCCACCTATAACATCGAATCAAATCAATTTTTTTTCGTAGTCGGGTGGAAATATCGAGGAAGAAAAGTAAACAACAGATATATCTTATAATTTATTTATTATTTTAGCACCACATAATGTACATCAAATTATCATAAACACTTAAAGGAGATAATTATTATCCAATGATAGTTACGAATATGCGAGTGGAAAAACAATTCAATGTAAGTAATTAATATTCATTTTGTAAATAATTATTTTGCTATAATATATTGCAACAGATACACCCTATAATTTTTCCGTGTCAGCTTAGAATGTAAAACGAATGTTATGTAAACAATAAATATAAATATAGAAGATAAATAAACATAACATTTGCATAGAGATCGAACGGTAAATGATCGCAGAGAAATCTGCATATCTGTCCCCATTACAATGTTAGGTGTATTATATTTTGTCTCTTGCAAGCAACAAAAGTATAGAAAAGGACAAAACACGGAATTTGTCACACATTTCATAACCTTTTTTGTAAGACAGCATTTTTTTATAAACTTCAGTCAAACTTTTGGTAAAAAAATAATAAATAAATAAATACACTTCACGCCTTTTAATCAAACTTTTGGTAACTTTCAAATTAATAGTTTCTTTGCAAAGAGTGATTTTACGCTGGCCCATTTATAATCTAAATTCATCGACCTGAAGACAGTTTTACTGTAAATTCTCATTATCATATTCACAACAGCTAGTTAGTTCATTTATTTGAGTTCTTACTTAGACAAATTGCCCGTTTTTCGCGATAAGCTTTTGAGATCTTCACTAGCTGCTTTCAGCGGTTCTAGCTTTTATGAAGGTTAGCGTTCAATTTACAAAACAATTTATTGAGTTAAGCAACAACATTAAGCTTATTTAGGGAGGCGCGAACGCATGTCTGTTTCGGCGTCTCGTTTTAATGAACCTCAGTGATCCAGGGCGCTGCGGGATCCTGGGGTCCCGGCCAGGTCCCGGGTTTCGTTCTAATGCCGGGATTAGGGCATTATCCCTCGCGGCCAATGGGACGCGCTAAGTCCATCCTGTAATACTATAGGTATTTTGTTAACGCGTCGATTTTCATGAAACTGGTACGAGTTGGGATGTATGTAGGTACGTATGCTCGTATTTAGGTTTATCTACCTATCGTATGTAGACATTGAGGTATTTAATTAAAATAATTATTACAAGCCCCTAGAAGTCCGGACAGAAAGTACTTAGTCTGCTAGAAAAGGGTGGGAAATTAATTAAGAAATTTAAATTTTAATTTCTAGGAGAAAAATAGGTATACTCACCAAGCAAAGTTTTTATTGAATATCAGTTATTGGAGGAAATATTTTGTACATTATTCGCTAATTCTAAAAGACTTACCTAAGTACATGTATTTTATCATCATCATATTTTATAATTTGCGTAATTATAAGAGTAAACAAGTTTACGTACAATGTATAACTTATTATCTTATGTACTAATAAACCAATTAATTACAAGAATTATATAAACAGCCTGAAATTTGACTTTTTAATATGAATTATTTAACATAGGAAACAATTAACGACAATCCTTGTAATTTACATAAACTTATGACGTGCGAAGTAAAAGTATCTACGTATCGTTTAAGTATGTCTGACGTTATTATACTGTGCAATATGTAACAACAAAAACGTACGTTTTACGCACAGATGCATTTTCACATTCACTACAAAAATAAAACACGAACAATTATAAACGTAATAAATCAACACCTCTGAACAAAGCTTACAGTTTTCAGATCGAAAAGAGGATTTTTTTTTCTGTGGAAAATACCAAATTAGGAGACGCGCTGACGTCACACGACAATTATCTTGTGGTCCCTATAATGAAAGGTATGACGAAGTGAAACAGGTTCTGTCAGTTCGAGTTCTGTTACCCGGTGACAGTTCAGCGTTGAATTCAATTCAGGCAGTGTTATAAAATTGGCGTCACACTCGCAACTGAAACTGCACCGCAGGGTTGCCGCGAATTTTACTTACGCGTCATGAAATAAAAGTGTCACCCGATAGGGTTGTCAGTCACGATAGCATTTATTAAAAGTAATTATGAATTAAGTTTTGTTTAGTGGCCAGCTATAACAAAGAAGTTATTTTTTTGTTATAGCCGGTTAAGTATGCATGAAGTTGTGTGAGACTTTGGTTGACAGTATCACAATTTTATTGACATAATTTACAGCAGTACGTTGACCGTGAATGTGTTAAATACGAAATTTAAAAAAATATTGTTTTTTTCCGGATATATTTGGTTCGTAGGTGAAGTATAGTGTAGTTAACCTTTGTAAAGCCAAAACTATCGTCCAGTGTTTTTATGGTTTGACCTTATTTTTTACAATTTATGAAAATTTTCCATTATAATAGTGGTGAAACGCAACCCTAATTCGGGTTAAATACAAAAAAAAAACAGAGCGCATCAAACACTTGCGGCGAGAGCCGTTCCTTAATTGGCGATTTGTGCGAGGTGTCACTAATGAGCACCGCGAGAGGGCGCTGCAGACGTGCAATTTATTAATTATCGCGGCTGGCAACACCGAGCGCCGTCACACTAGGCAGCAACACCGCGTGACGTCACCACGCAAGATGGCGGCTACCTATTGTTGCTGACGTCACGCTCTGATAGTTTTCAAGTCGCGGTATGTGATTTTCATCTCGTTTTGTTGTTTTTACGCGGCAAACGTTATTGAAAGAAAAATAAATGTTTTCCGAATGAACTGTCGTTGTGTTGTAGGTATGTCAAACTACGCGGAACTGCCAGTTTACCTAAGCAGGTATACGCACAGCATATTTAGTGAGAAACTTATTCTCTACATTATCAACTGTGCAAAAATATCAGTCTATCTTCGAATTAAAGTTGAACGCCGTCCTGGAATAAAAGGCACGAGGTTCTTCTTCACTTTGAAACATTTCTTTAAATACATAACTGGGCCTTCTTATTCTAATATGGCATATGGAGTGGGAGCTACCAATAATGAAATATAAATACAAAAGCTTGAGACGCATCAATTGCTCAGTTTCAGGATTCCTTTGACATATTGTGGTGAACATCATTGAATAGTCTGTAGGTACAATATTGCATCTCCTTACACAACATTCCGGCTTCAGTGCGACTCTTGTGCCGTACGTCATAAAGTCTATAGTCCCTTGATGACAAAACGCTTGGATTGACCTTGATTGTACATGATACAGGGTGTGTAGGTATTTGAGAAGATCTGAAGCCATTTCTGACGTAGCCCGAGTTGACTGGACACAAACAAGACCGCATGTAATATAGAGCCATCATAGTGTCTCCTTGAGGGGGCGTCTCGTGACGGTGTTACGTAGACCTAAGCGTGTGTTACGACATGTCCAGTATAAATTCTTAGTGAGAAACTTAATTAGAGAAAATGTTGCTACGTTATAGCGCAAGCCGTATCTATAACTTTTCTATGTGCTATTTCTATTGCATAAGACGATTTAATATTGACTATGCCAAATCTATATTTTAGATATCGTACGATAGTTTTGATCAGTTAGCCACGCCTATTAATGGGATTTCTATACGATAATAAGTTTACTTTTCCCCACCAAAATACACGTATTTTAAAGTATTCTTTATCTGTAACATCAGCACATGCAATTATAAATGACTCTCAATAGTCATTTAGCTTCAAAATGCTAAAATTATAGCTGAGTTATAAATGCTAAAGTTGTCAAAATCAACTCCATCTTGAGAGAAGACTTTGTTTATGTAGTCATGTGTTTTTTAAAAGTTTCGGAATAATTTCGCATTTCTGTTTTCGTAATTGGTATGTGGGGCATTACAAACGTATAATCTTAATTTCGGACCAGTCTAATACGCGGTCGGTACTCCTGTGTAGGTACTTATGTAGGTGCCCACCTACGGCGAAATATGACAAGGATAAAAATGGACTCCCATTAACCTAAATATCACATTTCTAAGTGACGATTCTATCCGTACCTCCCTGCGGACGATCGTGGGGGCGACATCGTGTGTGTATGGTGGGAGCGGGTGTGAGGGCGACTGAGGGGGCGGAGGGGGCAAGGCGTGAGGGGGGAGGTCCGTGGCTTCCGGCCACTGTCTCCGGCCTCATCAGACCGTCTTGCGACCGATGCTGCAAATTAAGGCCTCACACATGCCAGCTACGAGGGCATTATTCTGACGTGCCTATTTGCTCAGCTACTGCGTAGGTAGGCATATAAAGAGCGTTGATACAATGATACTGTTTTGTGCCAAGTTAAAATAGATTCACGTGTTCTTTGGACTGTATTTTATGTAGTGGAGAATTATGTTTGTCTGATTTTATGATTGTAATTTGTGTGAAACTCGCAAACAATAAATCAAAGCGCACTGGATAACAGCTGAGTTAGGTAACGACTTAACTAAGTTTAAGATCAAGGTGTGACGCCAAAATTTTACTTCTCAGTCCCGAATTGTTACTTAACAGCTGTTTACGTTCGGTATTTTCCACAGAACGTAGGTACATAAACACGAGTTATAGGTAGGTATATAGACTAACACAAACGTCTTTCATCGTCTTCAGTAAGTACAGTTACACAATATGAACATACGCACCTACTTACATAATTCATAACCTTTACAAAGGCAAATTTGTAATAGTGCGAGGAATTTTGACAATAGAGTAGACCGATTAAAGTACACAAACACTCGGTACACATAGCCACATCGCTAGCTGGTGGCTTCTTGAGGTAGTCTTATTAGAATTCGTCAGTAGAGCAGACAGCCGGCCGGGGCCCGACAACGCGCCCTCCTGCGCGAGATTCGCACAAAAACATTGCACAACGTTTCACATTTGACAAATTTTCCGCGAAAACAGCACGTTTTCCACACGTAAGCGTGCGACCAACTCGCTCCCAGTGCCCAGACTAAACTCGACTGGTGAAAAAGCACCGCCACAACGCCGCCCGACAATGGAAAGCGGTAAAGAATCATAATAATAACAATGACAACAATGTGAGATGCTATAATAAAGAGCCTCGGCATTGTGCTAGCCGCGGTTGGCGTTCGAAGGGTCGCGGTAGATCGATATGGCCCGCGAGTCCATGTGTGCGCGTTTTGTGCCGCCACCGCCGCCCCCTGGGCCCATTCATCCGCCGATAATGAACCCTCATCGATTTCATTATCAATCCTTGCGGTTTCGAGTCGAGATTACGTCTTTCTTACAGCCAGCCTCTTTGAAAGTACGTCTCGAACGGTTGCCATAGGCTTCGCCGTATTATGTTGTTTACATGAAACAAACACTTCAAGGCTAGTATATACTTATTTCATTGCTAGCCTATGAGACAAAAGAACGTGGATGTGTGCGTGTGGCTACGTATCGTATTGACCGTGAAATCAAATAGGTTTATATAACGCGTGTAATGTAGATATGTGGTCACAATTATGTGACTCGCATAGTTGTTTCGGTGTTATGCTCCGAGCTATACAGTCTCAGGAGTCCTACACAATACCTCCTTTTAGAAACTATAACTGAGTTGGAGAGGCCCAACTACCTCAATGTCGCCTTTTGAGTTGTTTTCAGTTGTTGATGTTTTTAACGTGATTTCGTGGATAATAATTAATAAGCAACAAAAACACAGTTTGATACAGTGCTGATCTACGACGTAAAATGAATGATCACTAGCTGTATTTCTCTCATAATGCGGCATAAAGCGGGAATTAATAATATCTTTATTTCTCAGACAACAGGAGTCCAAATGTTTAGTAGGTAGAAAATATAAACATGATTTAAAAACTATATTGGTTAAAATGGTGGCAGATTTAGAGATTAGGAGACTGCGGTGACCCTGTTTGTTGAACATTGGACTTACCACCACATATACATTTCACGACATTTGATCTCCAATTGTCAGACTTAAAGTGTCATAAAGAATGTTTTTCTTTAAATAAGTTAGTTTTACGTTTCTGGCATCCGAAATAGTCTAGAGAGAAGTGAAGTCAGCGACTTGAAATCCGACAGAGTGTCAAAAGTTTTAAAAGGTCCTGTATATCCCCACAGAACTTTAGGCGTTAACTAAGTAGGCATATGGAAGAGGGCTTATAATAGTAAGCAAAACGATTCTTCGTTTCGTGACAATCTCATAGTTTTAGTTTTCTTTTTTATATAGGTATTTGTATTCCACAATAATTGACACTATACATTTTTTTGAGTTTTAATTTAGTCATCATCATCAGCCACATGACGTCCACTGCTGGACGAGGGCCTCCCTCAATAAATTTCAGTTATCATTTGGGGGGAAAATGCCAATAATAGCCACCCACGCTTGGCAGGCGGGTTGGCGATCGCAGTGGTGTTGTGGTTTAACTCACAGAGAGCGATGCTGCCTGTCCTCTGCCTGTCTCTTTACCCGCCGTAACCACACGGATAAGTACAATTTTAGTGATGTAA